>JASPKZ010002839.1:20000-126613 GCA_030220185.1 Diploptera punctata
TGGACGAATCGGAGCCTGGCCAGATTTCTTCGGGGTGTCTCCCGTTTTCCCTACAATAAATTAATTCCTTTACTTCTCCATACCCATCTATTTCGTTTCACTTTTCATCTACTCCTGTAAAGATGTCAGCTGGGCATCAGATCTTCAATAATAGGGGTTTCATCTCATACCTCGACATGACTAGAGGATTTACATTTTTACAGTGTGGTATTAAGAACCAACAATGTTCAAGATATATTTAGAAGAAGTATTCATGAAATGGAATAAATCATGTAGGGGAATGGGAATCAATATTAATGGTCATTTACTGCACAATTTATTATTCGCTGATGACCAGATTATAATAGGACAAGATAAAGAAGATATAGAATATATGATTAGAAAGTTAGTAGATGAATTTGAGGTAGGTGGGCTGAAGATACATTATTATATTAAAACAGAATATATGGTAATCGGAGCAAATTCAGAAGACCTACAAATAAATAACATGATAATTAAACGTGTTGAAGAATTTAAATATCTTGGATCTATAATAGATAAATCTGGTACTTGTGAAAAAGATATTAACAGAGTAAATTGTGCAAGGAAGGCGATTAGATCCCTGAATGGTCTTTTAGGAATAGAAATTTGACCAGAAAAACAAAAAAGGAATTATACAGACAATAATAGGAAGTATACTTACATATGGATTAGAAAGCTGGACAATAAATGAAAAGATGCAGAAAAGAATCTTGGCGACAGAAATGGATGGATTGCGGAGAAGTATGAGAATTTCCAGGCTACAACATATTAGAAATCATTCAGTATATCAAACAAGAAATGGATGCACAAGAAACTGTTTTCGATAGGATAACAAAGAGAGCTCTACAATGGTATGGATATGTACAACGGATGTCGGAAGACTAGTGGCCTAAACAGGTGTTGGATTGGATGGTACCAGGCAGAAGGAAGAGGGGGAGAAGGAGAAGAGCACGGTATGAGGGAATATATGATGCCATGATGAAGAGGGGTATGGAAGATGGTCAATGGGAAGATAGGAATCTCTGGAAAGCAGGAATCAAAGGCAAACTGCTGTAAAATGGAAAGCCTGTATTAAGGTAAGGTATTAAGAACAGTTATTTCTCAGACTACTCTGATGGGCAGGGCATGTGGCACGAATGGGAATGCAAAAGGGTCATGTAAGCTTCTTGTAGGAAAACCGGGAAAAGCGCCCACTTGGTAGACCAAGAATGAGATGGGAGAATAACATTAACCATGATTTGAGGGAATGAAAATACACAGGGGATGATTGAAAAATAATAGCTCAGAATAGGGATGTATGGAAAGCTTATGTCCGCGCGGCCATGAACCTACGGGTTTAATAGTGCTAGTGAGTTAGTTATAAGTATAGTCATATAAATTGTCTATTGCGCAGTAACTAGAAATACGTCTAGACACACCTATTTTACATCACATGTTCCCCCAAGACCTTGAAACTCGCTCTTTCTTCCCCTCCTCTTCCCGAATCGTCCATAATCTGAAGGAGATTCTCTTGCCCGCGACCCCACATACGGAACCCCCTGTCTCCCCCTGTCTGCTGACCTTAACGTCACTAAACTAGAGGTGGAGGAGTTTGTGCCTTTATATTAAATGAGCTTAATCCAAGAATTGTCCACAAGTCCCCTTCTGTATATTCCGCTCGCCCCGAGTTCTTATTCGTAGAAATTCAAGCCAGTCTAAAAAAATGTCTCTTATGCATTGTATACAAACCTCCAAAAATAAGGCACCTTTCGGATCTAGAAAACGCTCTGAACGATTCATTACCTCATTATGAACACGTTATTGTCGCAGGCGATTTTAATACAAATCTTCTTCAGACTGACTCACCAGCCATACAACTTAAAATATGTTCCAAAGCTTAAATATGACAATTGTTCCTTTCTCTGCCACACATCATACTGCTAATACCGACACTCTACTGGACTTAATAGTGACTACACATCCACAGAAAGTACTGTCATATGGACAAATTCCTGCTCCCGGCATATCTGCTCATGACATTGTATTCGTAGAATACTCACTCCAATGTCCTAAAAGACGCTCTAAATTGATTACGTACAGAAATTTACAAAACATAGACGATACTAAACTAAAATCAGACGCTTTAGAACTACCTTGGTACACAATATGGAATCTTAGATCAGTTGATGAAAAAGTAGACACATTTAATACACTGATATTACAACTATATGATAGACATGCACCAGTAAAAACCCGACGATTTTCCCGCCCCCCTGCACCCGGGATGAATGACTCAATACGTGAACTTATGTCAAAACGAGACAAAGCATACCGAATATACAGACGACATAAAAATGACGAGAACTGGCAACTGTACAAACAACTTAGAAACACAACTACACAAACTATACGCAATGCCAAACTACGACACGCCCACAGTATAATCGGACCTGAAATAAGTGCACGGGACACTTGGCGAAATCTCCGTGCAATGGGACTTAGACAGTTGAATCCCTCAACTGACTCTATAGACATTTCTGTAGATGACTTAAATGAACATTTTACCTCAATACCCATGACACCTCCAGACAACAAGACTAAAACAGACATTCTTAAAGACTTATCCCCATCCCCCCAATAGGAAGAGATAAATTTCACTTTAACGACATTTCGCCTATAGACGTTAAAAAAGCACTCAAGCGGATTAAATCCAATGCACAAGGAACAGATAACATCAGCATTTTAATGCTAAATAAAATCATTGACATTATACTACCCACAGTGACTCATATTTTTAATGCTTCCCTTATAACTTCTATCTTCCCTACTGTATGGAAAACAGTCTAGAGTTCGGCCTATACCAAAAATAAGTACACCTACTAACTGTAATAACTTCCGACCGATTAGCATCCTTCCGACATTATCTAAAGCCCTGGAATATATTGTACATAAGCAAATGACTGATTATCTCCAAGAAAATCACCTCCTTGATCCTTATCAATCCGGATTTAGATCTGGTCATAGCACAACCACAGCTTTGCTAAAAATTACCGAAGATATTCGTGAAGCCGTGGACAGACGTCAATTGACTCCTTTAACCTTACTTGACTTCAGCAAAGCTTTTGACACAGTAGACCACGACTTACTTATGATAAAGCTCAAGCACCTACATTTGTCTGACAGCGCTGTATCCTGGTTCGACTCATACCTGCACGGTCGTCAACAATACGTTTCATTAAACTCTAGATCTTCGACTTGGCGTAACGTGCCGGCTGGAGTCCCCCAGGGCAGTGTTCTCGGACCTCTTCTTTTCTCAATCTACATAAATGATTTGCCAACTGTACTAAAGCACTGCCGTTATCACCTCTATGCTGATGATCTCCAAATTTACCTACATTCACCTCCTCATTCTCTCTATAACAGCTTGATGAAAATGAATGACGATCTCACATCCATCTTTAACTGGTCTTCAAGTATCGGTCTAAATCTAAATCCTAACAAGTCACAAGTAATTCTAATGGGACAACAAAGACTGCTTACAACCTTTGACATATCTACACTTCCAAACATTACTATAAATAATATAATTATCCCTTATTCTTCTTCAGTAATAGATCTTGGACTACATCTAGACGCAAATTTAACCTGGCAAACACAAGTGAAACACATATGTAAAAAGACTTTCTCCATCTTACATTATCTTAGACGTTTAAAGAATTTTCTCCCAGTTTCGTTAAAACAAATCCTAGTGCAGAATCTTGTGTTACCACACTTCGATTATTGTGACATTATATATAATGATTCTAAACTATGCCTTGTCGCAGAGACTGCAGCGTGTTCATAATGCTTGCATTCGATTCATTTTCAATATCCGCCGTTATGACCATATTTCCGAACACATTTAATAACCTCTCTTGGCTCCGTCTTACTGACAGACGTAAATTGCACTCTCTTTCGCTACTTTTCAAGCTTCTGAATTCCTACATTCCTACTTACCTGGCGTCCAGATTTGAGAAGTTATCCTCCTACCACAATATTGACACTAGGTCACAAGATAGCAGTCTGCTAACAATTCCTCTTCATAGCACTTCCTCCTATTCTACTTCCTTCACAGTAGCCTCCGCCCGCTCCTGGAATCTCCTTCCTCAAGATATCAGGGGTTGCCGCACACTTGGCACGTTTAAGTCACGCTTATACAGTTACCTGTTGTCTAATAATTAATTTTTCTCTATTTATTTAATTTTATACTATGTCATTAATCTTTTCCTCGTTTTTTTATATATCTTGTACATATTTTATATTTAATTCGTTAAATTTAGAGTAAATCAAAATACATTATAAATATTAATTGTATTGTATTCATAACTTGTAATCGTTTATATATATATATTGTAATTTAGATTTAAGACTATTTCTGTTTGTATTTTTTTTTAAACCTGGTTGAGTGGTAGACAAGGCCTTAAGGCCTTAACTCTGCCAGGTAAAATAAAGCTATTATTATTATTATTATTATTAAACTATGCCCGCTCACTCATATCGTCGACAAATTATTTGGCAATACATCTAGCTATGTAGTAGCAATGTTTTGCTTAAATGCGCTATTTAGCATATCAGGGCAGTGGCCTAAAATATAAAACTGGGATTGAGAGACCGACGAGACGACTGCTCTCCTTTTTCTTCAATCTTAAGCCCTTTCCGGCTTCACATATTCTCCAATCAACATTTCCGTGGTCTTCCCAAATCTCGCCTTCCGCTAGGTTTATAATCAAGAACTCTTCTTAGAATACGACTGTAGCTCAGTTTTTATAGGGTTTCAGGCCATTGACCTCTATAATGATAAATAATGTCCTCTAAAAAATATTACCATTTAATTATTTTGTTACATCCTCATTGTTAAATGTATCTAACCGAGTTAGGCCTACAACCCTTAACTGCTCTCAAGACCCCCATTTCTGTAGCCTGCAAATTTGTTAATGTCATTTCGTGTCATGGTCCAAGTTTCTGTTCCTAATAGCGAAATGGTTCACCGTATATAACTTCATTTGAGTTTCGTTTTTCCGTTCAATTCAACTTCTATTTATTGTGCCGATTGTGCCGCATATATGTTGGGAAAAGAGGGGGGGATATTTGTACATTCACATGGTATATTTATAAGTTACTTCGGATCCTAAATGACTGCTCTTTTAGAGTTGATTGTTCGTTATTAATTTTAGGTTATTAGAATTTGAAGGATATCAACGTGTTTCTCTGTCCTTGTTTTTCTAAAAAGATTAACTTTTTCAATTTTTTAAAATTTCATATTGGTTCCATCCTGTGATTTCCCAAACTCCCTCTACAAATTCAAATTATATTTTAATACACTTTGTTGTTTTTTATAAATCCCCCTAAATTTTGAAACAAAAATATTATTATAACGTTTAATAAGTTGAAATGTTTCAATGAAATTTCATTCTTTCACGATTCCATTGTGATCAAGACTGACTAGTCCAGTTCCAACCTTCCATATCAACATAAACAACATTTCACGATGAAATGTATGATCCACAAAATGGCACCTATTCAGAACTCTCCAGAGTATTAGATAGACAGTTAAGTTTTAAAAACGTGTTTACTAGTAGCCCTCCAGACTCGGTGAATAAATTTTAAAGCTTGTTTTGTGTTTTTTTTCCTGTAAATTTTGTTTGACTCCCCCCGGACGGACGTTGACTGGAGATTAGAAGATAGTGAATGGAAGTGAGTTAACAATTATCTCCAACATGTGTGTTTGTGTCTTATTGAGTACCCCCCCCCTACGCCCCCCGACCAGGACACAACATCTCCCAGGCTGATGGCAACAGTACGGAGGGAGAGAGTGCTAGTGGTACGACGGGTCGCGGTACACAGTTTGGCTGTTATCGACACTTTTACACTCTTTCGCTAGCCGTGATCGAAAGAAGTAACTCATCCCAACCTGCACCGAGTCCTCCTATTGGAGCCGGCCCGGACGGGGGTTTAATCAACCCACCACCGCCACCCAGTCCGCCTCCGCAGCAGCTTCTCCTCGACCTGCCCCCCGTGGCGCAAATCGGAGACGAGCTGCCGGGGGCACAAAATGATGAGCAAACCAACGCTCACTCGATCACCAGGGGATACACCTCCCCGGTAAGCGCCACTCTCATTATTTATTTCAGTTTATATCTCATAACCATGATTACGTGTGTCAACAGAAATGAACAGATTACTTTAAAAATTGTTTAATTAAAACAAACACCTCTAACATAAAGAAATGTTTTAATAAGTTTAACTGTATTGACATTTATATACCCCTTACGTCCCTAATGGGGACATGGGTGCTCGCTAGCGGGAGTTTCTTAACCAATCTAAGTTATTTACGCCTATTTACTTACTTTAGGCGAGGAAAGGAAGATTACAAGTATTTGTGAATAAAGTTCTTAGGAAAAATTTTGGACTAAAGAGAGATGAAGAGACAGGTGAATGGAGCAGGTCTATTTAAACAGGAAGCTACATGGTCTTTATAGGAGGCCAGATATAATAGGAATGATAATAATAATAATAATAATAATAATAATAATAATATAATAATAATAATAATAATAATAATAATAATAATAAAGTCTCGTAGGCCGTGATTCCGCCGGCTAGTTCACTATAAGAGTCGAAGAACTGACCGGACACGAACCATTTGCCACTTTTAGGCATATTTAATAACTTCAAACCGCTCTGTTAAGTTTTTCTGATGGTTTCCTTAAGGTCAAGGCGAATGTCGGAGCGGCTCCCATAACTTCCATCAGTAAATTCAATTATTAATCCCATAATTATTATTCCTAGGAGGCTATAAGAGATACTATTAAATTGTCAGCATCAAAGAAAGCATTGGTTGTTTAAAAAAGAGGCCAAAACAAGAAATGGTTTGATAACAGCAGAAATGCTAGTCGCAGAGCCAAGTGCATTACAGGTTGAAATGGCGATTGAAACAATTGAAGATGTATAAAGCATCAGGTTCAGATGAGATCCCAGCAGAACTGGTAAAATCAGGGAGAAAAAATTAGAGAGTAGTAGTAGGAACTTTAAGAGACAAAAGTAAGATATTTTACATATTATTTACATATGGGGACAATTAAACTGGTTGCTTAGTATGATTTGGGAAAAAGAAGCTCTTCCAGATGAATGGAAAGAGTCAATTATCGCACCAATTTATATAATAAGAAGAAGATAAAACTGATTGCAACAACTACAGGGGCATCTCATTACTTTCAACTTCGTACAAAATTCTAACAAATATATTAGTAAGCAGACTCTTACTCCCTATATTGATGACATTCTAGGAGATCATCAATGTGCATTTAGAAGAAACAGGTCTACAACAGATCAGATTTTTAGTATAAGACAGATTTTAGAAAAGAAATGGGAATATAATGGTACTGTACATCAACTGTATGTAGACTTCAAAAAAGCATATGATTCAATTAAGAGGGGGAAGTTATATAGTATCCTGCTGGAGTTCGGAATTCCTAAAAAGTTAGTTAGACTTATACGAATGTGTCTAAATGGCACAAAGAGTAGGGTGCGTGTGGGCAAACAGTATTCGGACACTTTTGAAATCCAGAATGGGTTGAAGCAAGGTGATGCACTATCTCCTCTACTATTTAATTTTGTACTAGAGCATGCCATTAAGTCTTTAGAGAATGAGGAAGGCTTACAACTCAATGTTATTAATAAGCTGTTAGTTTATGCTGATGATGTAGTATTGTTGGCCGATATCGAGGAGATACTAAAGAACAACACACACACACTATTGAGTAATACTAAGAACTTAGGACTGGAAGTAAATATCAATAAAACTAAATATATGGTCACACGTAGAAATGCATTATATAATGGAAATGGACAGCTAATGACAAATGAGGGAAATTTTGGAGGCAGTGGCTGAATTCAAATACCTAGGAACAATGATCACAAATAGGAATGAAATGCACAAAGAAATTAAACATAGGCTCAATTCTGGAAATGCGTGCTATTATGCATTGCAGAGACTCTTGATGTCCCAACTCCTTTCAAAAAACGTTTAACTGAAAATATATAAAACTATTATTCTACCAGTTATATTATATGGGTGCGAAACATGGACTCTTACTTTAAGAGAGGAAAGGAGATTACAAGTATTTGAGAATAAAGTACTTAGGAAAAATTTTGGACCAAAGATAGATGAACAGACAGGTGAATGGAGAAGACTACATAACAATGAACTACATTGTCTTTATAGGAAGCCAGATATAATAAGAACAGTTAAGTCTCGTAGACTGCGATGGGCAGGACATGTTGCACGTATGGGGAATGAAAGACTTGCATGGAAGCTTCTTGTAGGAAAGCCAGAGGGAAAACGCCCAGTTGGTAGACCAAGAATGAGGTGGGAGAATAACATTAACTATGATTTGAGGGAAGTAGATTATACAGGGAATGATTGGAAAGCATTAGCTCAGGATAGGGATGTATGGAGAGCTTATATCCGTGCGGCCATGAACCTACGGGTTTGATAGTGCCAGTGAGTAAGTAAGTAAGTATAATTATTATTCCAAATTCAAAATTATACCGGGACATAATGTTTTTCAAATTATACCCTAAAATATTAAAATTGATATTCAAAATTCTAATTTAGCTTAACATAATATTAATTACAAATATACGACAAATATAATAAATCTTCGAACTACTCTGCTAAGATGATCTTGAAGAAGATTTTCCGGCTGTAGGCCGTGGTCGTGAGGCTTGTAGTTCCCCGACGTCTCTGGTGAAACGTCGGGGAACTACAAGCCTCATGACTACGGCCTACAGCCCGAAAATCTTCAAGATCATCATTGCAACTCCGGCCGTGAAAGTCTACGTGAATACATTACTATGCTAAGGTTTCGGTGGTTTCCTTTTAGCGTCAAGGTAAATATCGGAATAGTCCCCTAGTTCCACCAGTAAAATCAATTTCTATCAATTAAAATAAAAGCCGGAGTCAAGGGGAAACTGATGATTTCATTTCTTCTACGGACTACATCTGCAGTCTTCAATAAATACGCACCCAACTTCAAAGGGTCCATTACCATTACATAGTACATCAACATACGAAAAAATTCAAAGTCCAATAACCCTGAAAAAAATTCAAAGTCCAATTAAAATTACCGTAAACGCAGAACCCCCAATGACGGGATCACTGCCCGGCATCATTCATCAGAGGCCCAATAAAAGGCCTACGGAAATTTTCAGAGTCCAAAAAACAAGCAAAAATTTTCAGAGTCCAATATTTTCGAGGCGGTCCGCGTATTAGTGCAAAATTCCTGAGGCTTTCGTAGAGCATTATACCCTCAAAATAGCCAAATGAATAATAAAATATAAATTTAAATATATATTTTGACACATATTAACATATTAAATTAAATAAATTATCAAAAGACTTGTATATAAGTCAATATATCAAAAATAAAAGACATTTTTCGAACAGTCACCCATACCGATATCATACCATACTCAATGTAGATATCCCTTTCAAACGGTCACCCATACCGACATCATTCCAGGTTCAATGTAGATTCATTCATAGTGTTCTGCTCAAGAGTAGGTCTTTCACTGCAAATTCAGCATACTCCACTCTTTCCTTGACTCAGCTTTCATTTTTGTATCTGCATACAAACCATTTATTTTAATATTGTCTATCATCTGATGTATTTTTCTACCTCTAACTTTCTTTCCGTTGACCATTCCTTCTAGAGCATCCTTCAGCAGGCAGTTTCTTCTTAGCCAGTGGCCAATCCAATTTCTTTTCCTCTTCTTTACCAGTTCCAGCATTGTTCTTCTTTCACCCACTCTGTCTAGCACATCTTCATTTCTTACTTTGTCTGTCCATTTTATACGTTCCATTCTTCTCCATATCCACATCTCAAAAGCTTCCAGTCACTTTTCCTCATTCCGTCGTAACGTCCACGTCTCTGCACCATATAATGCTACACTTCACACAAAGCACTTCACTAGCATCTTTCTTATTTCTCTTCCCATAGGTCCGCAGAAAATGCTTCTCTTCTTGTTGAAAGCTTCTTTTGCCATTGCTATCCTCTGCTTTACTTCTTGACTGCAGTTCATGTTACTACTGATAGTACAACCCAAGTATTTGAAGCTCTCCACTTGCTCAATGGCCTCATCTATCTTTAATCTTCATTTTTATCTTCCTTTGTTTCTTTCTTATAATCATGGCCTTTGTCTTATTTATATTTATCTTCACCCCATAATCCTCGCACTTATCATTCAGCTCCATCAGCATGTTCCTCAGTGTCATTACATCTTCTGCTAGCAAAGCCATATCATCAGCAAATCGTATGCACTTTATTCTTCTTCCTCCCATGTTTACGCCTCCCGTATTACTGAAGCAATTCTTCATTAGGTCTTTCAATGTAGATATCCTTCTACTATTCGAGCTTCATTTAACAATTAATAATCGATCATTTAATAAATTAAAATAATTATAGATATATAGGCTACCTAATTAGGTCACACAGGAGCCAATCATATGGAGCCTAACATGCTGCTGGTCACAGTCGTAGGAAGAATGATTTACAAACTATTACACATCATTATATATATATATATATATTCTACACTGCTCAAAAAAATTAGGGGATATTGTAGAATAACATATTAAGACTATGTTTTTAGGAACAGTATTAGATGCAATCACTTTCTATTACTCCAAAAGAATGTCAACAAGAGTTTGAAGTCATTACGTAACCTCTGTACCACACCAGATATCAAAGAGATCCTGATTAGGAATATGGCAAACAAACAAAGCAACATTAACATGAGTGAAAATGTTTCTTTAGTATGGTGTATGGTCTCCTCGAACGGCCAGCACTGCCTCACACCTGTATGGCATTGATGCAATGAGGTTAGCAATGAGTTCTTGGGGGATACGTGGCCACTCTTCCATAAGAGCAATGTGCAGCTCTGGAACAGTTGTGGGAGGTGCTGGTCTGCCTGCAATGCACCTGCCTAATGCATCCCACACATGCTCAATCGGATTTAAGTCCGGGGAGGAAGCTGGCCATTGCATACGCTCGATACCCTCCACTTCCAGCATGTCGTCCACCAAGCCAGCTCTGTGGGGTCGTGCATTATCGTCCATAAAAAGAAAAGAATCACCTATGGCATCAGCATAAGGCACGACAAAAGGTCGGAGAATCTCATCTCTATACTTTACCGCAGTCAAAGTACCACCTTGGATAACGTAGAGGTCCGTACGTCCACCACTACTGACTCCTGCCTACACCATCAATCCACCGCCACCATATGGGGATCTTTCACGTACAAAAGCTGGATTGTTTCGTGTCCCTTTTTCTCTCCAGATGAATACACGCCGACTATCACATTCCATGTTGAATCGCGACTCATCAGAAAAAAGAACTGATCTCCATTCAGCATGCCTCCACCCACGATGTTCCTCCGCCCAGTTTCTGCGATCTCTACGGTGTTGTGGAGTTAACCTGGTACACACCATGGGCCTACGGGCATAGAGACCACTTCCATGCAGTTGACACCCTGCGTCCTGTTGCTGTTTGAAGTGTATTTCGCAGTTGAGTTGCATTCTGCTGTCTATTCCGACGGGCTGTTAACAAGAGGTAACGGTCATCCCTTGCTGTTGTTGCCTTGGTCGACCTTATCCGCTCTTCTGTGAACAGTATGTTCTTTGAAAATGATTCCAAAGACTGGAAATCACGCTTTGAGACACCCCCAATGGCTTGTGCCACCTCTTGTTGTGTCTGTCCAGCTTCCATCCTTCCTATGGCCCTCCAAGCCATTGGTTCAGGTAAATCACGTTGTCGAGGCATCACTGTCCCTAAGGCAAGTCATTCACTAACTGAAAACTGGACTGGATTTAAAAACAGCAACAAAACATTCACCCCCACACGACCCTTTCACATCAACAGTACAGACACTGCCCTCTGGTGTGGTACCGAGGTTACGTAACAACTTCAAACTCTTATTTACATTATCTTGGAGTAATAGAAAGTGATTGCATCTAATACTATTCCAAAAAACATAGTCTTAATAGGTTATTCTACAATATCCCCTAATTTTTTTGAGCAGTGTAATTTTCAAGTGTCTCTGACACTTGCACTAAATCTGTACATGGGGTTAATGGTCTCGGCCTTGGTACCCATGTCAACAGAATTACACAGTAGCCGCATAAAAACCGCATTCTGTGTAGATTCATTCCGATTTAGAGAGAGTCTGCGATGGTCAGGACATGTGACACGAATGGGGAATGAAAGAGGTGCATGGAAGCTTCTGAAACTATGCATTCACAAGTAAATATGTCTCCTGCTTTAACCAGTATGTAATTATGTAAAGGAAGAGTTGTTTAATTAGTGATAACTTTCATTAGTGTATCTTAACTCGTCGGCCTCATTGTTCTATAGTTATATTCTCTGCCTCTAGTCCCTAGGGTCGCGAGTTCAAATCCGGCCGGGGTAGTTGGGTGTTTTTGATGGAAAAATCCAAGAAGAGATCTTAAGCAGTGGGTCCCGAATCTTAAGAATTTTCAGCTCGTTAAAAAGCTCAAGCCTAAATTAATATCTCTGAAATAAACATAACTGGCCTTCCCCATGCAAGTAGTACCTAGTTGCCTACTAGATGACTCATTGAGGTGATATGCTGATCACATGGCATTCATTGGCATCTTAAATGAAATAAGCGCAACTAAATTGGATTGGTCAAGAAACTCCCGCTATGGGAGCAGCCATGTCTCCAAGAGTGGCATATGGGGTTATATATCTTAAATTTAAGTGTAGAAACAATTACACCGGTCAACGTGATTTTGTTCTCATGAGTAACCAATAGTTGTACTTAATGCAGTTTTTTTATCGTGTTTTCAAATATGCATTCGGGATTTCTCCATCACCCATAGTTTTTTTTATTTCAATTAATTGATTTAAATAATTATTTTCTGCTTAACAAACATTAAAGGGATTGCGTCAAAATCAAAACATACAGTGGTGTACCCTGATTTGCAATCTGCAATGAGACCAGTTCCACACTGCGAAGAATTGCCCTTACCAAAGCCTCCAGAACATGTGACATTAGATGAAGAGAGATCAGATTCTGATGGAAGTAAGGAAGAAGAAGAAATAGATTTTGGTGATACAACTTTTGAACAAAGCTGTTCATCTGAGCCTCATTTATTGACTCAAGAAGATCTTAACGATAACATACGAGATTTAAAGTTATCCAAAAACCAGTCTGAAATGCTTGGTTCCCGCTTAAAAGGATGGAATCTCTCAGAAATCTTGCGCAATGGAGAAAAACCGGTATCATATATGAATTCAGGAGAAAAAATACTATCAGAATCACTTTTTTTTCTTTCTGAGACAAAAAAAGTTTATTTTTTGTTGCTCAGTGTTATTTGTATTTTAATTTTTTCACCAATAGTACAAGGGCATTACTCGCTGCCTTTAGATTAAATATAACATAAAAAACAATAAAGGATGAACATTTATATCTATTTCCTTAATCTTTATTTTAAACCACATATTTTTTCAGTATTATTTCATTGTGCGTTCATTTAATGTTCATACCGTTCAATTCAAATTTGCATTACAATGACTATTTAACTCATGCCCCAAATGGGAGTCAATATTTAATCACGTTTCAATGATTTCTGTTTTACAACCAATCAGAGTCGTGTTTCACGAAATATTTATCAGTGTTATAATTACCATATATTAAACAAAGCTCCTCCTTTTTAATATTCTGAACAGGTCTGACCGTTATTTTGCAGTGACTGAGCCTATAAGAAATACGGCTACCAGATTGTATATATAGTGCATACATGTCAACATTTGTAGCAATTTATTATACCACCAAAAAAAGAAACCACTGTTTGACTTTCTTAAATGTATTTTTTCCCAGGTAATAATCCAGAAAAAATATAATTGTAATATTTACATCATACGACATCAGAAATGAATTTAATATAGAGAGGGATGTTTCATTTTTTCTCCACTCGAGAGCATTCTTACAATATTGCGTTCCTTTGGCAATAAATAGTTTGATCTGGTTGCAGTGATAAACAAAAGAAGCAGTAGAAGCGTACCTATCGTTTCTCATTTGTTTTCAAACATCGCCGTTTGCATTAAATATATAAATATTTTGAAATAACTACAGTTAAATAATGATTTGTGAGGTAAACAGCTTAATTTTATTCGTTAAATAGTCCTAACAAATGCCACTCTTGATTTCCAAATTCTCTAGATAAATTCACTCCTCACTTCGTGAGTCGTGAATTTATCGATAATTTGGAAATCACTCGTGGCATTACTTATGAAAATTATAACAAAAATGTGAGCTGTAAGAATAATATATATTTGATCATGGATATAGATAGACCTGTACTATACGTACATATATAATAATGTTGAAAATAATAGGCAAACACTTGTTGCTTATGTAAAGATTCTTGAAAGACATTAGAAAATAAATATGACAAACGACGAGTTGACTCCAACTGCAATATTTTGCAGACAGTATAAGAGATAACTATCAAAATACGTGATAAGCAACAGCTATAATTTACGTTCTTGAACTGCGAAATATACAGTTTCTGTAATTGCTCGCCGATCATTCGTTTTCTATGTTATAGTACAATTAAAAACTTCAAAATTTGCCAGAAAGTCTAAATTATAACACGTCACAAATAAGGAAATTATAAACATAATGGAAGCAGAAGAAAGCATAATTGAAAGAATTGAGGAGAAGGAATTAAAGTGGTTAGGACATGTTTCAAGAATGGAAGATGAACGATGGCCAAAGCAACTATATGAATGGCATCCGAACAGAAAGAAGAAAAGAGGGAGACAAAAGTTAACGTGGAGTGTAAGTGCGAGTGGTGCGGGAAAAAGTGTGACAGATACCACGCCATATGGTGCGAGAACAGACAATCATCCCTGACCCAACTGAGTGACAAAATGAGCAAGATAAACTATATACTAATAATGCATATTTTGTGCTTTACACTTATTAATTAATTAAAAGTTAACGTGGAAGGAAAACATGAAGACAGTAATGCAAGCTAGAGGGCTAAGCATCGAAGATGCCCAAGATCGTAGACTATGGAGGTTTGGCACGGGAAGACGGCAGCAGCTGTAAAACCCGTAGATAGATAGAAAATTAATACCATAAAGCTTAAATCTGCGACAATTTTATGGCATTCAAAACTTTATTTTCATCACCTATACAGAAATTTTTTAACTCAGAATTAAATATGGTAGGTCATGAATGAGGTTATAGAATGGGGTTTAACCATGATTTGAGCACGGTGGTGGATTATACATGGAATTATTGGATAATTGTGTAAATTCCTCAAGAGATCGTGAGTGCACTTGCAAGACTTCGTAGTAACTCTGGACGAACTCAACCATAGCAGGCGATGAAATATCAAGAAAATAAACATCTCTACGATTACGAAAAATTGTCACATCAAATTACTTTTTTTTAAATTTGTAATATGAATCATAATTTGAAAATATATCAAAATTAATTTCCATCAATATATATAAACTGAGGTTTTTCATAAGTAATGCCACGAGTGATTTCCAAATTATCGATAAATTCACGACTCACCAAGTGAGGAGTGAATTTATCTAGAGAATTTGGAAATCAAGAGTGGCATTTGTTAGGACTATTTAACGAATAAAATTAAGCTGTTTACTCACAAATCATTATTTAACGATAGTTATTTTAAAATATTTATATATTTAATGTAAACGGCGATGTTTGAAAACAAATGAGAAACGATAGGTACGCTTCTACCGCTTCTTTTGTTTATCACTGCAACCAGATCATACTATTTATTGCCAAAGGAACGCAATATTGTAAGGAGGAGCTTTCTTTAATATGGTAATTATAACACTGAAATATTGATAATATTGGTGAAACACGACTCTGATTGGTTGTAAAACAGAAATCATTGAAACGTGATTGGTCATTGACTCCCATTTGGGGCATGAGTTAAATAGTCATTGTAATCGACTATTGATAAAATTAATTTTAAATAAATTAGCTATGGACGGCATGTCGCCTTATTTCTCTTCATTTTAATGGTTAAGAACATAATACGATTATTATATAATATAGTATTTACAGTATTGTAGAATTCAATAGATGTATACAAAATATCTTAATATTATTGAAGTTGATACTCAAAGATCACGTACCGTATGAAAGTTACATTTTTTACTGGTCTGAAATCTCCTGAAAAATGGCAGTTATCCTTATCTGTAGGAGAAAGTGGTCCAGACTTGGCTTTCTTTAGAATTTTCTTCTAGAATTTCGAGATGAGATATCTTTGAAGGACTGCTGGTGGATACACATTACTAAATCATAAAAAAAATAGAGATCTTAGAATAATTACACATGGATTCTTTAGAAAACAAAATTTCTGATAATTCAATATGGATACATATTCATTGAATGGAGCATCACAGGAGATCCAAGCAAACATTAAGCTATCATCTGCAGGAAGAAGACCAGGACGTCCACTCACAAGACCTTTAGATGATATTTCTATTGAAACAGATCAACAAATGGCCTACATTCGTGAATGGACTATGTTGATAATTATGGTAATGAATTTTGTGTTTTTAACAATCAATCTCAGTGTTTGATTTCAATTCTTCTTGTGTCTTCAATCACTCAATTTTTACTCCGACGGGAATTGAATATTCCAGATACTTCCAGTACGAGTAACATCTTCTACTCACTTTCTTCTAAAATGTCCTACTGGTAAATAATTGAACTTGGAAACAATGTTTAACATTGTGAGTCATTACACTACAAATGACTTGAATGAAAGAAAGTATCAATTTTGGTGTCACCTAACTCAAAATGACTTGAAATAAAGGAAGAAAATACCAATTTTGGTGTCACCCAACTCAAAAGCAACTACTTGCACGCCTGAGCTAGTTCAGCATATAAAATGAAAACTCTCAAGTGTCAACTATTTTTTAAGGTCATCTGCATCATCCAACCTTTTTTCGATGATCATCCATTGATAATACTTGTAATCGTTGCTATTTATTTTTTAAAAAATTACAGAAATGCTCATTCGTATATCCTGCTATTTCATGCATTTGAATTCCAACACTTTTGTCCGACGAAAATCTCACAATCCTCAAGAATACAAATATCCTCGTCCAATCGACGTAAAACTCCATGGTGATTCAAACCTTGGCCTACCAGCCGACTTCTGTGGATCACATGTGTACAATCATCCAGTCAGTATAGGGTGACATGGACAGCATGTCGGGTGTCAAATCTGTACATTGTATAAAACATTTCATAATTTTCAAGAAAAATGTTTTGTTAACATTTTCATTTACATTTTAACTTTAGTTTACTATGTCCAAACTCCAATTTTTAACATGGCTCTCGGCTCATACAGTAGATTTAAAAAATTTATCCAAATATAGACTTAAATTACATTAAAGCAAATATTTTTTTGAAACAAATAGATTGTTTTAAACAATTTTAAAATTATTTGTTCATTCTTAAAGATTGCATTTCCTGAACAACATATTAATACAAATTGGCTCATATCCATCGACCAACAAATTTAATAATTACCTATATGCCTTAACATCAGTATTTCAGTGACAAAAACCTGTTAGTAGTTTTACCTGAATTCTAAATAAAATTGCATGATATTTCTATTAAGTATAATAGGATTAGTGTTTAAACGATGAACACATTTTCAAGGAACATATATATCAGAATTATAAATTATTGATAGAAAACACTATTTTAAGTATAAATAATGTTATTAATAAAATATTTGTCAATATAATACGTAGGAAAACTGACAATTTCAAAGAGAGAAAAACATGTCTTAAAGGAAACAATTTGTTAATCTCAGATTTCTAGAATTAAAATACGATATGCTACAGAGGTAAATTTATTGGGCCAGAATGAAATTATTTTCTTTCCTCTAATTATAAATCCATTAACAGTAAAAACTGTTTTCAACTGTTAAACTAGGAAGCTCATTTGGTTTCATATCAGTTTACTTTTGTAAAGATTATTATAAATTAATTTTATCACATATTTAAGTACTTAATTCATGAATGTAACTAATTATTTTAGTTAATATCAATTCAAGGCTCATTTCAATTTTCTAAAAAAATGCATTTGAAAACATCAATTTACTTTTAAAAACAGCACGATATCATGTTTGTACTATTTAAATATTTCAGTTATTTATCACTTTAATGTACATTTAAAAAAATGAAACATCTGCGAATAGGTAGTAGTTGAATACTATATGAATTTACCAACTTTACCTTCAATACACACATAAGTATTAAATAGCAGATGCTTTACTTTTTTTAGAACGATGGTTTATTCTTTTATCTAATTCTAGGATTTCGAAAAAAATAATAAATATAAATTCAATTTTACTGATTATAAATAAAAGGACAAAGAATTAAGGTGCAATTCTTTATGCTGAACTCTAACGGCGCGGCGTAGATATATAATGAGAGAGATGCATACCGGTACTGTAAATGCACACCATCATTCAGATTGCACAAACTTGACACACTGTGCAGTTGCAGTCTCCGCTCTCCTAGTCGTGCAACTACCGCCAAAAGAGTGGCTCCTAAAGGAATCCCAGCTTAAGGGTAATCGGCCATAGAAAAAAAAGCAGCTGATATATACATAGGTATTCTAATTAACTGACTTTTTTTTAGATAGTTATGGGTACATTTATCTTTGAAATATATATTTCTAAATATCTTAAAGCATTCAGTCTATACTAAATTGTAATTAATTGAAATATAGCCATCATATATATATATATATATATATATATATATATATATATATTTACGTACAATTTTCTAAATTTCATGTAATAAACAATAAATTTAAACTATAATATTTTCAATTCAGAATTTATTTAAATTTAACTTGACTTGTTTCACATAAACTGTTTATAAAAATATGGTTTTGAAGGACTGTTTTACTGAATTTAGTCGGCCGCGGTGAATTAGTGATTATGTTCCATTCCTCTGGTCCGAGGGTCGCGGGATCAAACCCGACAGAGGTCGATCGATTTTTTAGGATGCAAAAATCCAAAGAGCAAATCCTCCGGAAGGGACTATAAGTCATGGGTCCCGAGGCTAAATATTTTCATGCTCGTGAAAGATTCTTAAGTCTGGATAAGGAGGCCTTTAAGCAACGTTTACCGACCATTTTCATCCTAGTAATATCTAATTATCCACCGCTGTGGTCTCGAGGTAACGTGCTGCCTTGTCACGCATTGGGCCCGTGTTCGATTCCCGGTCGGGACAGCTTCCTGAATGAGGTTTTTTTCGGGTATTTCCTCACCTGTAAGACAAATGTCAGGAAGATTTTGAGGCCCAATCGGTCCCCGAACATCATCTGGCCATCATCATCATCCATGGTGTGGAAAGCAACGGGAGCTACTACACCTATAATTCCCTAGTAAAGCTGCAAAGCATAACATGAAATTGCTATGATTGCAGTGATAGACCTGCCCTTGGGCAGAACACTATAAAAAATATCTTAGTTGCCTACTAGATATCTGCAAAGCATAACATGAAATTGCTATGATTGCAGTGAAAGACCTGCCCTCGGGCAGAACACTATAAAAATATCTTAGTTGCCTACTAGATATCTCATTGGGTCGGTATGTTTACCGCATACCATTCATGACATCTATGGACAAATAAGCATAACTAAATTAACTTAGTCTAGTGACTCCTAACAAAGGAGAAACTAAGGCCCAACATTGGGCTGTTACGCCATTGTAGATAGGTTTTTTACTGAATTTGCTACATGAGCTTCATTAAGTAGTAAAGGGTAAATAAAGGGCCCGAGGGATCTGGATGAATTGGAATGGGAACATAGAGAAAAATGAAGAAAGAACATAAAAATTTAAAAACGCTTTTGGCACAGGAAGATTTTTTATTACATTGTAACCCTTTTTATAAACAGATAAATATAGAGCCCTGACAATTGAATTGCCCTACCTCACTAGCTCAAGTAGTTGGTGAGAAATGTGCACCAGGTGTTTTAAAAATCCAATTTGTTCTTAAATTATTTAAAAATTGATTGAGACTGGATGGTTAAGGTATATAAAAATGCGTCTATATTTTGAAGATAAATCTACTTATAATTAACAAAATTATTTAAAATATTTGTCAAGTAAATAGGATCAGTTTTATATATTTGTTTTATTACGGGATATCTTTTACCCCTCGTCACAACCGACTCCCCAAAATAATTAGCAGTGGAATAATGAGGTGAGAAAATACTAATCTGATCGCTGCTAATATTTCTGCTGCAAGCAGTGTTACACTGTTGCATGTAATAACAAAAATGTAGAAACGCAGGAATGATCATGTTATGTCATCACATCATCTTTTCTATGTTGTAACTATCGCTCCTACTACTTCCTGCAGGAAACTCTTCTATAACTGTAAATTTACTTTCACCTGCTTGAGCGTATGTTTATTGATCATTCTAACAATGAGCTAAGTCACAGATTGAGAGACATTTGTACTTTTGCGAAATACAGAGCGCGCTAACGAGATATGCCGTCATGTGCATCCAAAGGCATTTGTATCACATGAAACTAATTAACTGGCCATTTTGAACCCGTTGGTTCATGGATAAGCCCCTCCATATATCCCTATCCTATGTTTTCCAATCATTCCCTGTATTATTCACTTCCTCGAAATCGTTCTTAATCAAAGAAAGAGAAAAAACTGAATTTATACAAAGACACATGACATATACATGTATATAAATATATAAATATATATATGTATATGTATAATTCCGCCGCTGTGGACTCGAGGTAGTGTGATGCCTTGTCACGCAGCGGGCCCAGGTTCGATCCCCGGTCGGGGCAGTTTTTTCTGGGTGATGTTTTTATCGGGGTTTTTCCCCACCTGTAAGACAAATGTCAGGAAACTTTTAAGGCCCAAACGGTCCCCGAAATCATATGGCCATCATCATCCTTATCATTACCATCATCATCCTTCACCGGTGTGGAAAGCAACGGGAAGCTACCACACCTACAATTGCCTAGTAAAGCTGCAAGCATTGCATGAAAATGCTATGATTGCAGTGAAGGACCTGCCCTCGGGCAGAATTACTATGGATGGTTGTGTATATATATATGTGTGCGCGCGCGCGTGTGTGTGCGCGTGCGTGTGTGTGTGCGCGCGCGTGTGTGTGTGCGCGCGCGTGCGTGCGTGCGTGCGTGCGTGCGTGCGTGCGTGCGTGCGTGCGTGTGTGTGTGTGTGTCTTTTATTCATAGCTAAGGGTGTCTTTTCGGGTATTTAATGGATAAAAATACTCATATATTGGAGAAATATTACTTATTTTGATTGGGAAATGAACAATAGAAACACGCAAGATTTAAACAAATTGAAATCACAAATTGGAGCAAAAGAAATCAAAATTAAAATTATAATATTAAAATATCTCTCAAACTGTTTCTTGATCCTCATGAATAACAAAAAAGCTTTGTCCTTATGAACTTACAAGACAGTCTGAAACTTCTTAAACTCTCTTTTATGAAGAAATCGTCAGTTCAATTTTTTGACGAAATCTGCTATGTGTAGTTTTTGGATAAAAATGTTTAACAGGTTTCCTGCCCATGCAAGAGATTTCAGAGCAATGATGTTTAAAAAATATATATCGAAAACAACAGCTTAGAATTCAGTTCCGATAAACAAAAATATTTTATGAAATGAGAATTCTGTTACTACATGCTACGTATGGATATATTCATTCTGGTTAAACATTAATAAAAAAAACAAAACACTTAAATAATAATTAGTATAGGAATGATTTCTAAAAGAACAGTAATAAAACTGCATATCAAAATGTTATATTATTAGTTGCTTGTATTTAATTACTGTACTTACAGAAGCTGTAGGAACATTAGAATCATTATTGCTCTGAAAGGAAACTATAAAAATGTGGTTATGGTATTTGTGTTCACATATGTCGTTAATGCTTCTAGCAACCATTTCCCATCCAACATTTCTGTATTATAATTTATTTTCTTTTATAATTATCAAACCACTAATTATTTTAAAGATAAACATAGATAAAAACATAAATCTAATTAAAATTAAATTATTAATATTATGTAATATTTTTATTTGGATCATTGCATCGATGGCTCAGAACGAGAGAATTGCAACTACAAAATTATTTTTTGAGATATTACCATGGACTTTAGCATATATGAAACTCCGTATTTTCAAAGCCTTGCATGTTAAAAATGTGTTAAATGGACTTGGCAAACTCATTTTAATTTATTGACTTATTCTAATATTGCTAACCGCGGTGATCTAATGTTTCCTTGCTTCTATTCCCAAGGGTAGCGGGTTCAAATCCGGTTAGGGTCGATGGATTTTTAGAATGAAAAAAATCCAAGGAACAAGTCTTCGAAAAGGGACTTTTAAGTCGTAGGTCCCAAGTTTGGAGATTTCGAGGCTCGTAAAAGAACCTTAGGCTTAAAATATAGGCCTCTAAGCAAACTTTACCGACTTATTATCATTCAAATAATGCCTTAGTTGATTATTACATGCGTCTTGAGGCGAAATGACAAACGCATGTCACTCACGACATCTCTAGGGAAATAAATCTAACTAAATCAGATTGGTTAAGGATACCCAAAAGTGGGAGACCAGGGCCCGAATTGGGCTGTAAGAGCCATAGGATGGACGGATGGATTATAGACAAATTTTAACAGATAACAAGAAAAAATAAACATAAGGTATAGAAATATAACATGGTAAAAAATAACATAAAACACTTAACAGTCCTGAATTTGTATTGTTCTCAGTTCAGAAAGAAAACAATATGGATAATTTGGTAACAAAACAATTGCAACTATATATATATAATCTTAGAGTTATTCATGTGATTCTTTCAAGCATAACAGTTGCAACTATAAACAAGTTGCAATTATGGTAATCTGATAATAAAACAACTTCAATTAAAAATATATATCGTAAAGTGGTATCTCCGAATTGTAATGTGCTAATTTAGCGATTCGGTTGCAACTAAAAACATTATGTTCGAAGATATGAACATAACTTTGTGAAACATTTTTATGTTTTTACAGAATAGGCTATATGTACCCAGTTTCAGTATCTGATTTTTGGCTTTATTACACAATTTTGATAAAAATGTAAATATTCTCAACTCATGCCCAACTCAGGGTCGAGTCGAGGGATGAAATTAATTAGTATATATAGAGGTTTGCGAATAACAAGGGTGCCAGCCGTCCACGCCTGAAGCACCATCACAAGGGCAAACAAAATTTTGATAATTGTTTAAAATAACTCTACTGAAAAATGAAAAATCATTATTTTCGAGTTGTAACCCTCTCAATCTGAACCATCAGTAAATTAAATAAAATATTAAACAAGTTTAAATATAATGGATTTTAATTTATACAATTTTTTAAAAATATATTCGAAACGGATACACTATGCTTAATTGTATAACTTTTCGTGAATTTATTGTAATTTTATTTGCAATAAGCAATATGACAGTTTTCAAGCAATAATGCTATCTAACCAGATATAATTTTGAAGTTTATATCGAATGGAAAATAGCTGTGCTAATAAACATTTCAGAGTGCATTCATAGACATAAGAAACTCACTGTCCCTCGTGTTTACCAAATACAAATTTAATGTCGATATGCCATAGGTTGCCAGAACTAGGACTACTATGTATCTTGGACCGTCCTTCTTGCTGTTAAATATTCTCATCTCAACCACTAGATACTAGAGAGTTCCTACATCACTATATTTTTCCTACACAAATCTCATATACAAGCTATCAACAATAATTACATTCCACTATCAACAATAACTATCAAATACATATATTGCTAATATGTTTAAGAATGTCATTAAAAGCAAAAATCTACAGGAAAAATAAATATTGTCATATACTCCTTCGCTATATTCCATATTATGAGAAATATATTTAATATGACACATTAGTAGTAACATTATTATCTAACAATGTAACAGGCTACATGATCTTTATAGAAAATCGGATGTAACAAAAACAGTAAAGTCTCGTTAGAATGTGATGGGTTGGGTATGTGGCACAAATGGGCAGTAAAAAAAGGGGCATAGTAACTTCTTGTAGAAAACTAGAGGGAAAGCGCCAGTAGATAGGCCGAGAATTATGTGGGGAAAATAATATTATCCAAGATAGAGGGAATGATTTCAAAACTTTAGAACAGGACAGGGATTAAGGAGAGTTTATGTCCGCGCGGACAGGGATCTTCGTGTTCGATAATGCCAATGCTAAGGCAATGCAAATTATAAATTATTCTTATATGAAATAAATAACATTCCTAGACATTCTCTGACTATTTCAGATACTTTTAAAATTCACAACGGGTTAAACAAAGAAGATGTACCATATATTATTCAATTTCGCACTAGAACATTCCACCAAACCTTTATAGGCTGAAAAAGGCCTACAACTCAATGGTGTTAAAAAGTTATTAGTTTATGCTGATGATGTATTATTAGGCGATAGCGAGGAGATACTCAGGGTTAACACGCACACTCTATTGAAGAACACCAAGAAATTGCAACTGGAAGTGAACATCAATAAAACTAAAAATATGGTCACACATAGATATACTTTATGAAATGGAAATGAGGGAAAATTTGAAGAAGTGGCTGAAATCGAATACCAAGGAACAATGCTTAAAATTAAGAATGAGCTACAGAAATAAATTAAACATACACTCAATTTTGAAAATGCATGTTATATTATATTACACAACTTCTCTTTAAAAAAAATGGAATTGAAAATATATAAAACTGTTATTCTCCCAGTTATATTATATGGATGCGAAACATAGACTCTTACTTTATGGGAGGAGAAAACATCACGAGTATTTGAGAATGGATTTGTTAGAAACAAATTTGGACCTAGGAGAGAGAGAGACAGGCGAATGGAGAAAACTACATAACAGTGAGCTACACAAGATTTATGGGAAACCAGATATAGTAAGAAAAGTTAAGTTTCGTAGACTGGGATGGGCAGGGCATACGGCATGAATGGGGAATAAAAGAAGAGCAAAGAAACCCCTTATTGGAAAACCAGAGGAAAATTACCCAGTAGACAGGCCAAGAATGAGGTGGGAGAATAATATTAACCATGATTTAAGATAAATAGATTACACAAAGGATTATTGGAAAACAGTAGCTCAGGATGGGAATGTATGGAGAGCTTACGTCCGCGCGGTCGTGTACCTACGTGTTCGATACCAGTGAGTTTTTTAGTTAGACATTGTCTGAAAGTTTATTGGTGCAGTTCGTCTCCATCCTCTACATGAGATAGGCAAACACACTTCGTCCATTCATTTAATTTCAATATGGTCATATGATAAAATGTAATTCTGTTACAGAGTCATATTTAATAAACGGTTTTAAGGTTGAGTATTGTTCACAGTAATTATATAATTATTTGCACTCTGAATTATTTTACTATTATAGAATTTTTAACACAATATCTACAGAAATAAACAGTAGTTTAAATTCAACACACGCATGTTTAGTAGACTACTTCATTCATAATTAATTTCAATAGCTTGATTTTGAAGGGGAGCTTCAGATAATTTTAAATTTTACAAGGGGAGATAACAGTGGGATATAAACAGCAACCAATTTAGGATCCAAAATATCTATAACTTTTTAACAGTTTAAAAAAATTATGTATGCCAAAAATATTGAAGTTGTTTACTTTGTTAACTAATTTAGATTTTGTAGAAGTCCCCTTTTAACAAAAACAGAACAAACCTTTCGGAATTTCAGGGGGACGAAAGATAAAACCTGAAATACAAATAAAACCTAAATATAATTCAAAATTTACTTAGTTGCAAGTAAATTCAAATTCAAGTGATTCGTTTTTAAGTAAAATTCTAATTAAAAAATAACAATAATAAAGAAATAGATAATGAATTTTAATCCTCTACTTAAGAATTGCTTATCCTCGTGGATATATTTAGATCTCTTGCTAAATGGATAGATGTTCTTTTGGAATATATTTTATACGTGTAGTTTTCCTGATGTCATTTATATTTCTTGGCGTAATTGTTCTTCTGGTCATATTAGGCAAGGTGGGCATTTTAAGCAGTTTACCTTCATCAAATTGAAAATTAAAATACAATCGACCAAGACTGCAGAAATCCCCCTTAAAAATCAAGTTGTTCATTTAAAGGGGCGATGGGTGAAATTTCTATTTTCTACATTTTTTGAGCTAGAGACTTTATTCTTTGTACATTCACAGTATGATACACAATGATGTGTTTATAAGTTTCATTCTTGTGAGACATTTATTTTATGAGTTATTAAATATTATATTCAAAAAAATTGCATATATTATAATTAAATAGGTTCCACAATGTTTTAATAAAATTGTCTGATTTTTTATAAGACCCCTAAAATATTTAGAAAAACATCATGCATTAGAATTCTTATAATGTGAATACAAAGGGAGGAAAAAATAATGTACCTCATGAGTGGAATTACGAAAAAAAAATAATAATTGCATTCGTTTTGTCTTCTATTTCTTACAATACTACTTCAATCACGAAACCCATGCACTACTTTGTTACCCATTAGTTTTAGGACATGCAGTAAAAATTTGATCCTTCTAGGACAAATGTTCTGAATTTCAATTTTGAATGTACAAAAAATGAAGTGAAAATAAAAGTGTGGAAAAACAAGTTTAAAGATTTGCATGCAGGTGTCATATAACTGGCGCAGCCTTTTAACTCTGACGTAATTTAGGGCACTTAGAAGTGTCATAGGCCTCTGAAACTTTGCCAACATATACAGTAGAGTAAAAGCTATTTTTTAGTACATAAAAAGTGTCAATTTTGATCTCAATGGTACATTTTTCACCCATTACCCCCCTTAAATACAGGCATATATTTATTTTACTTCAAGTAGTTTCTTTTAGTAGAATTTTGACAGTATCCGCTAAAAAATCTGATAATTTGACTCTGTTCATATTTAGTTATATTTATTTATACTTTGTAGTCTTTAAGATTAAAAATCATTTTCTTTTTACTTTTGCACGTATTTCATCAATTTTAATACACTAGTAAGGACGAAGCATAGAAAAACTAAGTTCACTATATAAATGAAATATAATTTAGTTTTGTAAGTTACACCTACGCACTGTATGCAAAATTATTACGTAAAAATGCATTTCTAAATACGACACATTATAAATACACAATATCACATTTTTAAATGTAGAATAAATTCTAAGACTGTGCAATTAAAGTTTTTTAAACTCTATTTTTTTTAAATATGAGGTACCTAAATGGCATTGTAACCTCAATATCGAATTAATTTTCATAAACCATTTTAAAGCTCTGCTGCACTTTTGTTTTTAATTGTATGACTTTCATTTTATCATTAAATTAAAGTAAATAATTTGTGAATCTGTATAAATATTTACACATGTTGCATCATATATTTTAAACTAAATAATTTTGATAACTATAAAGATATTAAACAAAAAATATACATAAAACTTAATAAGCATTATGTAAAAATGTTTTGAAAAATGTTAAATTAAAAAAATGCTTAAAATCTACTGATCCTGCAAACCCTGCACTGTTTTAGAATATTTCTGCCTGCTGATACTTTTACTGCTCTATTCCTTTTTTCTTTCAATCTCTCTTTGTAGGACATCAACAAAAAAGTCGACAAGAAAATCGAGAAACTTGATGATTTGCCTAGTGAGTTCGAATGTTGCTTTTGCACCTCGAAGGTAGTATTGCGATTTTTATTGCCTCTAATTAATATTGTTTTAATATATTTTATATTTTAGAAGTAGAAATATAGATAAAAATATTAGATTACATAGTGTTTCATTCATAATTATATAATCCAATACAAAACATATGTTACATATGTAACAAATTAAACAAGAATAAATCCTTACAAAAAGTTTTCAATATATCGGCGTATTTCACTTCTCATGAATATTATTTCCATACGTTTTATGATTTACAGTTTACTAAACTTCCTAATAAATGTTTATTTTAATCAGAAAGCTATTTCTTGTGCTTTTTTGGTTAATCTATATTGTTTTTATTTTTTACATGAACAGTGTATCCTCAAGGCTACTAAAAAATATATTGTAACCAATGAATAAGTTTGTAGTTCAGTGGTGATCCACGAAGTCAGACGATCTGCTTTACGGGGACATTTGTCTCCACTACAAAAGCAATTTCTTTTAAAAAAAATAGATTCGTATAGAATCTGTTGGATAGTGTAATATATGAGCAGAAAACTTTAGTTTTCATTGGAAATTGTCTACTATTCAAGCAAAAATCACACAATTTAAACAATTTACAATTTTTAGATAGGAATTATATTTTAAAAACAAATAACATTAAAATATTTAATTAAGCTATTTAAATACAGAAAATATTTAAATAAAACTTTTTTAATTAGGGTTTATTCAAATTTTAAATAATATGAATATTAATAAACTTCCAAATTTATTGTCAATTTTAAATCATACAGTAGTAAGAATTATATATAAAGCCTAAAGTCCAAAATATGCAGACAATTTATGATTTTTTTTTTCAATATTACATGGCTATATAACAAATTAAAGCTAACTAATAATACTCCCTGGTTCTATTTTGCATTGGATATAATTAGGTGAAACACAATGTAATATTATAGATTTAGACAATTAATTAGATTAGAATTTAAAATTTAGAGGTAAATTTTAAAATACACACAATTTGGAACACTTATAAGAACACACACACCCACTAAATTCTGTCATAACATTTTTTTGAAATGTTTGAATTCAATATAATAGCACAAATTCTGTAATAGATTTAATTCCAAATTATATTAGTTAAAAGAGAAATAGGTTCTCTATTTCTCAATTGATATAGGAAATGAGTAAATTGTGATTTTTCAAAACATATGTGAATATAAATATTTCTATAAATTTCTATAATCACGAAGTTCAGTATAAAACATAAGAAAGAAAAGTCTTTGCAGGTTCTTTAATAAAATTTGGATATCATGTGTGTGAAATATCGCGGATTACTAGTTGTATCTGTAAATACATGTAGCTTTCTTTCATTCTATGTATTTTGCATGAAACTTTGTATGTTTAAGTATATAGCATGTTGTTGTTTTAGTAGTGATACGTAGTGTACAAATGTTCTTCCTAGATCCCTCTTCTAGACTTCGCTTCTCTGCTTATATTCCAGAAGAACTTGTTCTCTAACATTCTACCAACTAGTATAGAATTAGAATAGCTACATTAATTTTACGTCAAGTAAACTTTTTTTGGAAAAGTTCTATTCAATTTATAAATTTGAAGAATCTCTAAAAAAAGAAAAGGCTTTCTATATTAAAAAACTTCTAAATAATTTATAATTAATTGCATTAAATTATCTCTCAAATGAATTTTACAAATATATTACATCGTATATTAGTAAAATTGTTTAATAATATTATTAGATAAACAAAACAGAATTCTTATGGGATTGTAAAATAAATAGGCCTAGGATGTGTAGATAATTTTCAATATAAACACATTTCTAAACAAATTCTAAAAAAATAAGTCCTGAAATTATGAATACTCAAAATATAACTTTCAGCCAGGTATATATTCATCGTTTCATTGAATTGCCTGCATATTTTCTTATTTATATCGGAAGACTAAAGTTATATTATATGTATATCCATAAATATTAAATCTCAATTTATTAAGACTGGAAACTATTTTGTAATATACAGTTTGTAATCCTAAAGAACTAGATATTAAAACAGTAAATTAGATCGTCGTTCCATGTGCACATAAACATTAATTTTTACAGTATTAATTAATAATAATTGTTTGATATTTATGCTTGTAAATTATAGTTATCCTAGTTTAGAAACGGTCGTAAGAATTTTTAAGTTAAAATAGCATTTTAGAAAATTTTACAACATGATTGTGACTAAATTAAGAATACAATTCGTGTCATCCGCAGTGGTCTACTGGTTTTGTCCCTTGCCTCTGATCCCGAACGGTCGCGAGTTTAACCCAGCCGGTGTAGATGGATTCTTTAGGAAGGAAAAATCCAAAGAGCAAGTCTTCCGGGAGGGACTTTAAGCCGTGGGTCTCGAGTCTCAAGATTTTTTGGCTCGTGAAAGATCCTTAAGCATGAGTAAAGAGGTCTCTAAGCAAAATTATCAACCTACTTCATCCCAGTAATACCTTATTTGCCTACTAGATGCCTCATTGGGTCGGTATATTGACCGCATACCATTCATGACATCTGTAGGAAATGAGCATAACTAAATTAACTTGGTCTAGTAACTCCTAACAAAGGAGATGCTAAGGTCCAACATTGGGCTGTTACGTCATTGTAGATAGAATGTAATTCGTAGAGTAAAATAGGAACATTCCTAAAAAAGATCCCTCATTTTCTGATATCAATTATAACTTATACAGAATATAAATACGGACAACCAGTCTATACGTTAAATGTGGTTAGACAGACTCATTCAACTTCTTAAATCTCCATATTGTGCGTACTGTCATTTCTATATGTTTTTCAGATGTCTTTGCTTCACAGAGTTCTATGCAATGCATTCTCTAATCCAGGAACTATGGATTTATAACCAATTACTTTACCCAATTATTTACATTCTTCAGTTTGCCGAACAAAAGATAATAAATACAACCTCAATTTTAATAATGAATATAATTACACATAATTAGTTAAAATTCTCTTTTTTCTTCAAATAACTATCAGATAACGTTTTTTTTAAATAACTTATCAGAAATAAAGACATATATATATATTATATATATATATATATATATGTTACATTTACAGAGGGGTATTTGAGAACAAAGTTCTTATGAATGGAGAAAACTATATAACAGTGAGCTACATGACCTTTATAGGAAATCAGATTTATTGAGAAGAGTTGAGTCTTGTAGACCTCAATGGCAAAACATGTGGTACGAATAGGGAACGAAAGAGGATTGTGGTAACGTGCGGTTAGAAAACTAGAGTGAAGGAGATAGGTCAAGAATGAGCTGATACATTTAATATTAACCATCATTTGATTCAGGTGAATTAATCAGGGGATAATTGGAAAATATTAGCTCAGGATAGGGATGAATGCAGAGCTTATGTCCGCAAGGGCTTAAAATGTTGTTTAAACAGTCACAGTAAACTAATTAGTTTGTAGGGTCTAATTATTTTAACAGTAAAATTGTAACAATTACAGTATATAGTGCAAATTCAATTCCAGCCTCTAAGTCAAATATGATCCAGCTGATATTCCTACAATAATAAAATCACAATTTTGTTCCCAAATTTGTTGCACTATGTTGTTTATTTCTAATATACCACTGTAAATTTAATCCAATAATATAATATTGACCCTGGAATTGCAGATTATCCTGTAATATACGTTAGTTTCGTTGTCATTTTAACAAAAGATAGAAAAACGAAATTATAGAAATTACATTTGTGGCAAATTACACAACGATACCCAAGCCCACAACAGTAAAGTTATGTTAAACATTAACTGTATCCATTTCAATCTTACATTTCAATCATCTAATGAAAATCTGTGGGAAAGGACCATATTTTACGGATTTTAGAGAAAGGAAAATGAAGGGATTCAATTTACTATGAAATAGGGACCGAATGGAGTGGTTATTCTGCACGACCAAGAAACTCCTGATTCGATAGTGTCAGTGAGTGAGTGAGTTAGAGCTTAGGGGCCTATAGAGATCCATATGAATACGTCATTGAATCTGAGGGTTCCATAAACCTTCGATCTAGAGTTAAGGTTCGCCAATGTACAATTTTTAATACGAATATATACAACTAAAAAAGTAATTAAATAATTACATGAATTAACTTACAGATAGCTTAAGATAATATTAAAGTTATTTTTCTCATATTAATGTGGATAAACAGAAAGTGTAACTTTCCCTTGCATAATATATCATCAGGCATGAATAGTTCATTCTCTTCGAGGACTTTGGCTTTAATGGGACATTTTATGATAATCATTTCATATAATTTCATACATTTATGAAAAATTATTAAAAATACAGTAATCAATACTTCCAGTCTACTGGAAATAATATAATAACAGTGTGTGTTTGATATCCTTAACACTAACCTAGCTTGAAATTTATTTGATAACAGTACTGTTCCAATGTAATAAATGTTTTACTATCCTAGAATAAACCTAAACTTTCCAAAACAGACAACTATCTTTCGTGTCCTAAAATAAACCTAATGTTTACACAATGTAATCTTTCTAACATGTTTTAAAAATCACCTTCCTAGCACTAACTTTCTTCCCAGAATACGAATTGGATCTAGCACAGTTTTTTGTGTCTTATTATTGAACCCCTGAACCTGATTGGTAAAGACTTCCCATGGTTTCTACCACGATGTATCAATTCTATGACCAAAGCCACCTGCCTTTCAGCATGTGTGTGCACAACTATCTCAATAATAAGTTCGATCAACATTTATTATATTTTCAAACTAATTCTCTATTATCAAGAAATTCTAACTAAAATTTGAAAACAGATGCAACAATTATATTTAGTAAATAATATGATTCTGGTACATCTTACTCATAAATATTTGTGTTTCATTTGACATGTTTCGATATGTTGTCCATATCATCGTCATCTTGTCCAGACACTCTACTCCCCCTCCATCCAGGGCTGACAACATAAAATGCAACATTCTTGGTCAAGCTGAAGATGATATGGACAGCATATTAAAACATGTCAAATAAAAACTCAAATATTTATGAGGTAAGATGTACCAGATTCACTTATTTATTAGGAAGATCCACGTATCTTACTTCCTATTGTAACTTATTTATTGTATACTATTAATAATAAGAAACAATTAAAATTAACTCGTTTCGCCCTTAAATTGACAAAACATTAATTTCTCCTATCAGTTATTTAAATGTGGCGGACCGCACTGAAAACGAAATCGTGCATAACTTGTATTAGTCCAGATTTTTATGTAATAAATAAGATTGCAATGCAGATAGTATATAGTATTCAATTGTTCGTGTGTGAAACCAAGATAAAACACAGTCAGGAGTCTTGCTTCTCATTATACTATTCAACTGTTTATGTGTGGAACCGAAACAAAAGAGTCGTAAATCTAACTTCTCATTATACTATTAAACTATTTGCCTGTAAAGGCAAAATAAAAGACAGGAGGCTTACTTATCATTATACTATTCAACTGTTTGTGTGTGGAACCGAAAACAAAAGAGTTGTAAGTCTAACTTCTAATTATACTATTCAACTGTTTGTGTATGAAACCAAGATAAAAGACAGTCAGGAGTCTTGCTTCTCAACTGTTTGTGTGTGGAACCGAAACAAAAGACTGTCTTAAGTCTAACTTCTCTTTATACTATGTTGCAATCTTACCTTTTAGTACATATAAATCTGGACTCTATTTATTAGGTATACTGTGTAATCCCACACATTTCATTAATTTATTATATTTAGGTTTCTTCTGTTATTAAAACTATTGGATAAATTAAAACAATTGATGTACCCTATAGGATAGATTGAGAATTTAAGGGTTAATTGTTGCACTACTTTTTAGTTATAGCATCTTGAGTAAAATAAATATAACCTCATTTCGCTTCTTACGAATATCAATATATCTTAAAACGTTTTGTTCGGATGTTAAAAAAAGCAACTTCTGCTCTTCCATAAATAGTGGATGTGAAATGGAGATGTTTTACAACCCTCTTTATACCCCGTAGCTCTTCGTGCTGTCTGAGTTATTTATCCAACAGTTGCTACATGCCTTTTACAAGACGTACGAATAATTATTTAAATGGAAAGTATTAACTCGTGTTTTGTATCTTCCATCACGAGTTGTTACATACTTTTTTCGATCTAAAATAAAGTGTTTTCAAAACCCATAAAATAAATTTGACATGACTAACTCTTCAGATTTATCGTTGTTCTCTGTGAAAAATACTAAATGTTACATACATTTACAGTATGTTCAAATGTTTACATACATTCATATTCAAATTGATTTTTGTTTGTCAATTTAAATTATATAATACTACAAATTTCTTAAAACCGTTAACACTTGCAATACCAACTTTTGTATTTGGAGAACAACAAAAAGTAATCATTTTACACATAAAATTAATCCTTCATAATACATTTTGAGGCTTTTAATTTTTTTTTAAATTGTAGCTTTTTGGGTTCTCGAGGGTTATTCGCCCTTGAACAGAAATAAATATTTAACAGTAATATCAGCAAGAACTAAACATATTTTTGAAATTTGATATAGCAGAAAATTTATATATAACAAGCAACTTATAAGAAAAAATCTGAATTCTGTATTATGTTCTTCCTAAGAGACACTGGGCATTAAAGAACTTGCATATTATTTTCATTGGTTTATACTCTATATTTTATTTTTTAATCTCCCCGAGACTATTCATTGACATTAAATCATAGATTCATTTTGTTTTTCATTAATATACTTTAGTAAATTACTGTACTACAAAAATGTAACGTAAAAACGAAGTTTTATTGTAAAAATCATATATTTAATGAACATGAATAAAAAATATGAAAATAGTTACGTCAGTTAGTATAAATTAATCGTATGTTTCATTCAAATAATTAGACTAATTGGAAGGATCATGGATCTCAGAATCATACTTCTGACATATTATTCTTTATGTCACTCATAAATTAAAACGCCTTAAAAATAAGCATGTTACTGTATATATGGAGCTTACGTCCAAAACCAGACAAGTCCAGATTGTTATCAAATTGAGTTTTTGGTACAGTTTTATTTAGACTAATTGAAGTAATTGCCTTCGAATAGTACCGAAGAAACCATAAATTAATTTTCATAAAATTAAATACCTTAATATTATAGTGATATTGTGAAAATAAAAATCAATGTCTGAACCAGGAATCGAACTGTGGACCTCTAGTTCTCCGTACTAGTGTGCAGCCCACTACACCATTCTAGACTTGGCACTAACATTTCTTTCCACATATACAAATCTGTAACAAATGTTAATATTTATGCCAAGTCTAGAATGGTGTAGTGGGCTGCACACTAGTACGGAGAACTAGAAGTCCACGGTTCGATTCCTTTCAGACATTGATTTTTCTTTTCAAAATATCAATATAATATTATATGATCGATTATTGGAACTGTGTTAAAATAACAGTATCGGAAAATGTTAAATAAATACCTTAAAACCTAACGAAAACGCCATAATCTCATATTCAAGAAGTTTTGGAGTATGTTCGATTATATCATAGCCTATTAATGCACATTTCTGTGTTTAAAATATTTATATTTTCAGGAAAAACGTTTATAAAGCCCTATTAATTAACATTTCCCTGACGTACTTTGTTTTATTTGTACAACATTCTGTCTTATTTTCTTATATTTTTCCTTAAAAATCGGCCGCGATGGACTAGTGGCTATGCTCCTTGCCTCTGGTCCCGAGGGAAGCGGGTTCAATTCTGGCCGGGGTCGATGGATTTTTTAGGATGGAAAAATCCAAGGAGCAAGTCCTCCGGGAGGACTTTAAGCCGTGGTTCCCGAGTCTGAAGATTTTCAGGCTCGTGAAAGATCCTTAAGCCTGAATAAAAAATCTCTAAGCAAAATTTACCGAATTTTCCCTGGTTTCTTAGATGTCAGTGTGAGGCGGAACGCTAACCATGGGCCACTCTAATGACATCTATACGAAAAAGCAACTAAATTAGTATGGTTCAATTTCTTCCCTTTAGGTAAAAACAAGAGCATACAAAAAATTCTTAATAATATTTAATTAAATTCATATAGTTTTAATGAAAATATTTTATGAAATAATGCCATACTTATGACGAAATTAATTTTTCATAAATATTTAACTATCAGTATTCCTAAATAAGTTTCAGAATTGCGTATTCATTTACACGATCCTTTTAAAGTTTTTTTATTGTCTCCATCGTAGTTTAACCTCCCACATTTGATGTGAATTTGTTTACACGCCCCACACCACACGGGCTTTACAGAAATATAATTATATAAACATTTAAAATTTAATTTATTTGCCTGTTGTTGAAAATTTTAAAATAATATAAATTCATTTTTTAAAAAAATGCTTACAAGCATGGATGTTGAGATAATATTTCAGACAGTTACGAAACTCGAATTAACAAAACTATCAAATTATTACGGTCATGATTTTCGTGATACCACATGTTAATACCACATGTTAATACCACATGTTAATACCACATGTTAATACCACATGTTAATACCACATGTTAATACCACATGTTAATACCACATGTTAATACCACATGTAATACCCACATGTTAATACCACATGTTAATACCACATGTTAATACCACATGTTAATACCACATGTTAATACCACATGTTAATACCACATGTTAATACCACATGTTAATACCACATGTTAATACCACATGTTAATACCACATGTTAATACCACATGTTAATACCACATGTTAATACCACATGTTAATACACATGTTAATACCACATGTTAATACCACATGTTAATACCACATGTTAATACCACAGTTAATACCACATGTTAATACCACATGTTAATACCACATGTTAATACCACATGTTAATACCACATGTTAATACCACATGTTAATACCACATGTTAATACCACATGTTAATACCACATGTTAATACCACATGTTAATACCACATGTTAATACCACATGTTAATACCACATGTTAATACCACATGTTAATACCACATGTTAATACCACATGTTAATACCAACATGTTAATACCACATGTTAATACCACATGTTAATACCACATGTTAATACCACATGTTAATACCACATGTTAATACCACATGTTAATACCACATGTTAATACCACATGTTAATACCACATGTTAATACCACATGTTAATACCACATGTTAATACCACATGTTAATACCACATGTTAATACCACATGTTAATACCACATGTTAATACCACATGTTAATACCACATGTTAATACCACATGTTAATACCACATGTTAATACCACATGTTAATACCACATGTTAATACCACATGTTAATACCACATGTTAATACCACATGTTAATACCACATGTTAATACCACATGTTAATACCACATGTTAATACCACATGTTAATACCACATGTTAATACCACATGTTTAATACCACATGTTAATACCACATGTTAATACCCACATGTTAATACCACATGTTAATACCACATGTTAATACACACATGTTAATACCACATGTTAATACCACATGTTAATACCACATGTTAATACCACATGTTAATACCACATGTTAATACCACATGTTAATACCACATGTTAATACCACATGTTAATACCACATGTTAATACCACATGTTAATACCACATGTTAATACCACATGTTAATACCACATGTTAATACAACATGTTAATACCACATGTTAATACCACATGTTAATACCACATGTTAATACCACATGTTAATACCACATGTTAATACCACATGTTAATACACATGTTAATACCACATGTTAATACCACATGTTAATACCACATGTTAATAACCACATGTTAATACCACATGTTAATACCACATGTTAATACCACATGTTAATACCACATGTTAATACCACATGTTAATACCACATGTTAATACCACATGTTAATACCACATGTTAATACCACATGTTAATACCACATGTTAATACCACATGTTAATACCACATGTTAATACACATGTTAATACCACATGTTAATACCACATGTTAATACCACATGTTAATACCACATGTAATACCACATGTTAATACCACATGTTAATACCACATGTTAATACCACATGTTAATACCACATGTAATACCACATGTTAATCCACATGTTAATACCACATGTTAATACCACATGTTAATACCACATGTTAATACCACATGTTAATACCACATGTTAATACCACATGTTAATACCACATGTTAATACCACATGTTAATACCACATGTTAATACCACATGTTAATACCACATGTTAATACCACATGTTAATACCACATGTTAATACCACATGTTAATACCACATGTTAATACCACATGTTAATACCACATGTTAATACCACATGTTAATACCACATGTTAATACCACATGTTAATACCACATGTTAATACCACATGTTAAATACCACATGTTAATACCACATGTTAATACCACATGTTAATACCACATGTTAATACCACATGTTAATACACATGTTAATACCACATGTTAATAACCACATGTTAATACCACATGTTAATACCACCCATGTTAATACCACATGTTAATACCACATGTTAATACACTGTTAATACCACATGTTAATACCACATGTTTAATACCACATGTTAATACCACATGTTAATACCACATGTTAATACCACATGTTAATACCACATGTTAATACCACATGTTAATACCACATGTTAATACCACATGTTAATACCACATGTTAATACCACATGTTAATACCACATGTTAATACCACATGTTAATACCACATGTTAATACCACATGTTAATACCACATGTTAATACCACATGTTAATACCACATGTTAATACCACATGTTAATACCACATGTTAATACCACATGTTAATACCACATGTTAATACCACATGTTAATACCACATGTTAATACCACATGTTAATACCACATGTTAATACCACATGTTAATACCACATGTTAATACCACATGTTAATACCACATGTTAATACCACATGTTAATACCACATGTTAATACCACATGTTAATACCACATGTTAATACCACATGTTAATACCACATGTTAATACCACATGTTAATACCACATGTTAATACCACATGTTAATACCACATGTTAATACCACATGTTAATACCACATGTTCAAACCACATGTTAATACCACATGTTAATACCACATGTTAATACCACATGTTAATACCACATGTTAATACCACATGTTAATACCACATGTTAATACCACATGTTAATACCACATGTTAATACCACATGTTAATACCACATGTTAATACCACATGTTAATACCACATGTTAATACCACATGTTAATACCACATGTTAATACCACATGTTAATACCACATGTTAATACCACATGTTAATACCACATGTTAATACCACATGTTAATACCACATGTTAATACCACATGTTAATACCACATGTTAATACCACATGTTAATACCACATGTTAATACCACATGTTAATACCACATGTTAATACCACATGTTAATACCACATGTTAATACCACATGTTAATACCACATGTTAATACCACATGTTAATACCACATGTTAATACCACATGTTAATACCACATGTTAATACCACATGTTAATACCACATGTTAATACCACATGTTAATACCACATGTTAATACCACATGTTAATACCACATGTTAATACCACATGTTAATACCACATGTTAATACCACATGTTAATACCACATGTTAATACCACATGTTAATACCACATGTTAATACCACATGTTAATACCAATGTTAATACCACATGTTAATACCACATGTTAATACCACATGTTAATACCACATGTTAATACCACATGTTAATACCACATGTTAATACCACATGTTAATACCACATGTTTAATACCACATGTTAATACCACATGTTAATACCACATGTTAATACCACATGTTAATACCACATGTTAATACCACATGTTAATACCACATGTTAATACCACATGTTAATACCACATGTTAATACCACATGTTAATACCACATGTTAATACCACATGTTAATACCACATGTTAATACCACAGTTAATACCACATGTTAATACCACATGTTAATACCACATGTTAATACCACATGTTAATACCACATGTTAATACCACATGTTAATACCACATGTTAATACCACATGTTAATACCACATGTTAATACCACATGTTAATACCACATGTTAATACCACATGTTAATACCACATGTTAATACCACATGTTAATACCACATGTTAATACCACATGTTAATACCACATGTTAATACCACATGTTAATACCACATGTTAATACCACATGTTAATACCACATGTTGAATCCACATGTTAATACCACATGTTAATACCACATGTTAATACCACATGTTAATACCACATGTTAATACCACATGTTAATACCACATGTTAATACCACATGTTAATACACATGTTAATACCACATGTTAATACCACATGTTAATACCACATGTTAATACCACATGTTAATACCACATGTTAATACCACATGTTAATCCACATGTTAATACCACATGTTAATACCACATGTTAATACCACATGTTAATACCACATGTTAATACCACATGTTAATACCACTGTTAATACCACATGTTAATACCACATGTTAATACCACATGTTAATACCACATGTTAATACCACATGTTAATACCACATGTTAATACCACATGTTAATACCACATGTTAATACCACATGTTAATACCACATGTTAATACCACATGTTAAATCTTATGAGATTGTTATTCGTCAAATGTTGATCGATCTTATTGGAACACGGGGACACTTCTTGTTTTGCTTTTATTTTTGTGCCAATTATATTTCACAACTAATTTTCTTTTTGATAACACTTTTAGAAAACACTTCCAAGTATCTGTGACTTTTTGTTCAATTTTGCTGTGTTGTTCTGTGCTTTTGATTTATTAACGTTCAATATGCTTTCAATTAATATCACAATACAAATATTCATTAAAGGAACGAAAACATCAAATTATTGGTTTACATTGCGTAACTGCTTTACCTATTTTTACACGCTTTGTTTTAATATTATTTCAGCAGGAAAAGTAAATTCTTTATACAAGTTTCTTAAGTATAGTTCTTATAACAAAAACTAACAACTATTATTTATATTTGTTCTGTGTTTTAATTCCATTGTCAAGTCAAAATAGTTCTGTTTCATATATTAATATAAGGTTAGTTTTAATAATTTTAGTATATTTCATGAGGAATATTTCAAAAGTTTGGCAACTATTTTTTTCTCTCAAAAATATTCCAGCGATAAAAAAAATAAATATATACATTTGAAAATGCACGAAATATAGCTTAAAGCTTTCCATTGCACGGAGTATAGATGCGGTAATCTCTACTAAGGAAGAAAAAATTAACATTTTTAAAATCTTAATTTTTATTCTCATTTTACCCATTTATCATTCATCAAATTTGTTTAACATATTTCAAATTAATCTTTAGCATTATTCAGATTATTTTATCGTGCATGAGGATGACGAAAAATATAATCCACTATTTGCTATTGAACTTGAATTCATTAGTCAATAAAATCGTTTCCATGAAAAGGAATTTCTCAATGTTTCTTGTTTTAATAGTTCATATTACCTTTGAGTTTATTATGTAAATAAATAAAATTAATAGTTTACCTAAATAATTCATTCAGGTTTTCTTAATTCCATTCGTTGAAGCCCTTTCGGACATCTTGTCCGTCTTCAAAAATTTATTAACTTATTGTTTTTATTCTGCGTTTGTTTTTCAATTAATTATAAAAAGGAAGAAAAATATAATCAATCAGTAAATTTAAGATGGATAATTACCCAAAAGGCTTTCAAGGAATTAAAATACAATGGAGGTGAGGAAAACTGAATGAATATATTTACGGTAAAGAATAATTTTATTTGTTTGCGTCTTGGTCACTCTACATGAAGTTAGTGGTAGACGAATTGGAGCTAGAAATGTTTCTTTCCCGGGGTTCCTCCCGTTTCTTTTCTCCCGCCAAAAATGTTATTCCAACGCTTATCCATACTCAGGTCACTCATTTCGTTTTCCTCCTGTGATGACGTGACAGTGTTTCTTCCAATACATCGCAGGACTTCAAAATATGGTCTTCGCCTCATCTTGGTATTACACCGGATACAAATAAAGGGTTTATACTTAATCCTCAATGACACTTAGTCCAAATCAGGGATATACGGAGGGTGTGTGCAAATACCTCCATACTTTAGTAGTTTCAAAGCACTCCACTGTCTACAAACGACCCGCGCGCGAGACCTGCATCTGTTCGTCATCTGTTGACGACATTAAGAACTTTATGTACCGTAACAATTATTTTTCAAATGTATATATTATGTTTTCCGTTGGCACAAATTTTACATAAATTGACACTAAAATTGTTATCACTATGCTGTATCCGAGCTAAGTTCCAGTTGTACTGTAAACAACCTTGCGTAAGATATTACTCCGCCGACATTGTCTATTGGCGAAACCGTGATACTATAAGAAAAACAAAATATATAATAGTAGCCTATTAGAAAAAGGAATATGGTATTAGGCTTCCCAAAGAAATGGCACGCTGGGCAATTCCAGTCATTGCCACCTCTCAGTACTGTTTCAGTACAGTAGAAAAAAGGAAACTGCCTTGTGAGTGAATTGTCCATGGAAGTGTTATTGATAGAAATATATATTTCTTTAGACAACATTGTATTTTACGGAAAATTAGACGATACAAGACAAGATGGTATCAATAATAATAACTTCCATTTCTTATTTACTTATGACAAAACAAATTTATATGGACCTTCCTAATCAGGGGAACGACACATATACTTGAATTACAATATGCGCCATGTGGACTTACCTCTAAATTCAAATGTTATTTCACCACACCCTTACTGACTTTTCAGTAAAACTGTATGAAAAAATTCCGTTCAAAATAATGTCTTTCTCTCCGAGTTATTTTTTCCAAGTTTTTCATCTTTGATGCTTCAAAAAAATTTGAGGAAAAGCAAGTCATTTCAAATAAATGAAAATCTCTAGCGTATGCATAAGGAATTAAAACATGAAAGTGCTTATTTTTTTAATCTATTAAAATTTGTTAATTATAGATTTTATTTTAATGATTGTCGCATAGAACTTCTAAAAAAATGAGCTAGATAATATACATTTTTATTATTTATATTTTATTTATTTGGAGTGTTACAAAGCGACTATATTTTCTTACACGCTTAAAGGTAAACAGTTATTCGACCAATGAAAACGCTGTCCACACAACTGGTTTCTTTACATTACAACTGCAACTTTGTTCGGATGAGGTAACAGTTTTTTTCCATTTATATACTTTAATCACATAGGGTATTATTTAATAATTTGCACAGTAAGACTATATAAAGTATTAATTTCGAAATAATTACAAATCTGGTATGTTATTTTTATTTTAAATTGTGTTTAATTTTTTTAAATGTAATATTTATAATTTATAAGTAATTTTAGTGAATTATCTAGTTATAGTTATATTTTATGTTCTCTATAAGTAAGCTTATAATTAATTTTATTGTTATTTATTTACAATGCAAATGGACACTGATACATATGGCAAATGTTAAAACCAATATTATTTGATTTTATTAACATAATTTATGACTTTATGGAGTTAATTAAATTTCACTTGCTTTAAAGTGAAGCACACAGTGTACCACATGACAATTTTTCATGTAAAATATATGATGAAATTATTTTGAATAGAGCCGACCATGCAGTGCTTTATCAAATAAATGTCCTTTCAAATCTCATTACGAACTCCAAACAAACAAAAATCAAATATAATATTAAAGTCAAATCATTTCACTACTGATTAACTATAAACATAACTTTGAAAATAATTTCGAACCACGTAGATATTAGTGTATAAAAAGTTCATATTATAATATGCTAACAGAGAATTCAGTTATCCTTAATTAAAACTTCGATTAAAAAATATAATATCAGCTAAAGATGGAACATGTCCAAAAGACCTTCAACGAGGTTTTAATCGAAGTTTTAGTTGAAGATACCGAGTCCCAGGTAACATTTTATAATCTTAACTTTTTCAATAAAAATAAATGTAGCCTCCAAAAGAAATCTGAATTTTTATGCAAAGCAACCATTAATAATCGTAGTCTATAATTAACTTCCTTCATTTGTAAAGTATCACAAATTTACATCAAAATATTCATTTATTTTATTTTCACGAACGTAGTATTATTAGAAAGAAGGAAACTATCGTTAAGAAACATGGTCTCATACTTTAAGAGATGAGGAAAGATTACAGGTATTTGAGAATAAAATGCTTAGGAAAATGTTTGGTAAAAAGAGAGATGAACTGACAATGTCAATGGGGAAAACTATATAACACCAAGCTATATTATCTTTATTGGAAGCCAGATGTAATAATAATAATAATAATAATAATAATAACAATAATAATAATATTTTATTTAGGAATATTGCACAATACAGTATTTCTCATTCAACCCAAAGTGTGTTGTTGCCAGAGGTTCCTGTCTAAAGCATCTTCTTTCCTCAAATCTCTAGCTTCCATACTTCTCTTCACTCCATCCATCCATCATTCTCTAGGTCTGCCTCTTCCATTTCTTCCATTAGCTTTCCAATTAAGGATCTTCTTTGCTATTCTCTCTTCTTCCACTCTAATGAGGTGTCCATACCATTTCAAACGTTTTCCTTCTATTTTTCCTAATATGTTTTTTTTCAACTTGCATAATTTCCCTTATTGTGCTGTTTACCACCTTATCCCTTCTTGAAATTCTTGTCGATCGCCTCCAAAAATCCATTTCTACTGCAAAGCTTGTTGGTTTGTTTTCTACTTAATGTCCAGGTTCCAGACCCATATAATAAAATGCTTTGTAACAGAACTTGAAATATAGTTTTCTTCGTTCTGTGTATTATATTTCTATTCCAAAGTATTGAGTTCAACATACCATTGATGCATCTTCCATCAGTTATTCTTCTTTCAATTTCTGTAGTTGAATTAATAATAATAATAATAATAATAATAATAACTAACGTAAGTCTCATAGAATATGATGTCAGGATGTGTCACGGGTGGGAAATGAAAGAGGGGCATAGAAAAAATTTGTAGGAAAGTTACCATTAAGTAGAACAAGAATGAGGTGATTTATAATATAAACCATGCTTTGAGGAAGATGCATTATACAAGCAACGTTTGTAAAACATTAACTTAGAAAAGGGATGCATGGAGAGTTTATATATGTACGGTCGTGAACCTCCGGGTCCAATAGTGCCGGTTAGTTTGTGTAACGTATATAGAGTAAAGAAGAAATGACGAATTTTGACATCACTATTAAATCCATCGAAAAATTATAAAACTAATATTTTTATTACTGGTTCATGTAAAACTAAATACAAAAAGAAATTAAAAGGAGGAAACTGGAAACACTGTAACATACGTAATATATCATCATCATCATCAGACTTCACGGATTGGGTCTTCGCCTGTTCCATCTCACATCTGTTTAGCCCAGCGCTTTCTTGGTCTTCCTACTGACCATCGTCCTCCAGGATTATACATCAGTGTCATCTTCGGTATCCTATTCTCTGTCATTCTTTACAGATGTTCTATCCAATTGTTCCTGCGTTCCAAATGTTGAAGGAGTGGTTGTACTTTTAGTTCCTCTCTCAATTTCTCATTTCTAATAAGTTATTCTCTTCTACAACCCTTCACAGCCCGTAGGAATCTCATTTCCGCTGCCTGAATGTTTACTTTTTTTCTTTTTCTTTCAGGACCCAGGCCTCATTTCCATACATCGCCACTGGTAATGCCATCGTTGAGTAAAATCTTAGCTGCGAATCCTTTTTATTTTGTTCCTCAGTGTTCGTCTGATTGTTCCACAATTATGTTCAAATTTCTGCATGTTTTATTTATTTCTTCTTCTTCATAAGTTATATCGCAGCCCATATACTGGAAGTGTGAAACTTGTTCCAACACTTTAACATCTATTACTATTTTTGTTCTTACCGGATACTTTCCATGGAACGCCATTACTGTAGTTTTTAATTTTGGAATTATATTATATTTCTTATATTATTTAATTTATAGACTGATTTTCATATGTAATATAAATTAACTAAAATGTAATAATTTTATTAAAAATTATACATAAGTACAGTATTCCTGGAACGTCTCTCTTTCAGAAATGTAATAAATGATACTTTGATGGATATTTGAATATTTAATTATATTTTATCTACTGGCAAAGTCATCTTAACCTAGGAGAATATGCGTCTACAGATTCACAATCGCTTACTGAAATGTACGAGGAACAGACAGAGTAGCTATATATACATCCCATACTCATGTAAGCATTTTATTTTTTAAATATGATTTTGTTAATTTTAATGTTTACTTTAACGATTAATTAACCATATAAAAGTCTCGAGGTAGCGTGTTGCCTTATCACGCTGCGGGCCGGGGTTAGATTCCCGGTCGGGTCAAGCTTCCAGGGTGAGGTTTTTTCCAGGGGTTTTTCCTCACCTCTAAGACATATGTCAGGTATATTTAAGGCCAAAAAGGTCCCCGAACATCGTCTCGCCATTATCATCGTCTTTCACCGGTGTGGAAAGCAACAGGAAGCTACCACACCTACAATTCCCTAATAAATCTGCAAATCATAGCATGGAAATCCTATAAGTGGAATGAAGGGCAGAACACTATAAAATAAAATATATAGTGATGATTAAATGAATATTTCACAGTTTCTCTGTGTTAATTTTGAAAGAAGGTGAGTAAAAAAACTTTACCTTACGATCGAACTCATACCATAAATAAAATATATATATATATATGTCCACCGCTGTGGTCTCGAGGTAGCGTGCTGCCTTGTCACGCAGCGGGCCCGGGTTCGAACCTCGGTCGGGGCAGTTTTTCTGGGTGAGGTTTTTATCGGGGTTTTTCCTCACCTGTAAGACAAATGTCAGGAAAAACTTTAAGGCCCAAACGGTCCCCGAAATCATATGGCCATCAGCATCATCCATCATCATCATCCTTCACGATATGGAAAGCAACGGGAAGCAACCACACCTACAATTCCCTAGTAAAGCTGCAAGCATTGTATGAAAATGCTATGATAGAAGTGAAAGACCTGCCCTCGGGCAGAATTACTATGGACCGATATATATGATGAGGACAAGTACGAATTCGTAAGCCATCTAAGCTTCGAAAAGGAGACTTTTTACTGCACCGATGCCTTTTTTTTTTTTTTTTTTTTTTTTTTAGTTCCTGCTTTATAGTACCTAGGGTACTATGTTATATACGTTAATTGTCCTAGAAAAATTATCTAAATGACGGTGAAACCCTTATTCATATCGGTGAAGTAAGTCTTCGAGACCATAAAGGGCAGACAAACAGAGTCACGCTCATTTATATATATATGGATGGACAAGTACGAGTCCCCGCCCGATTATTCCATAAAATATAGCCCTATTTATTGTCCATGGGACCTGAAACGGAAATCGCCTAGTCTCATGAAAAGTGAGAAAAATCTTCATAGAAGTAGCGAAATCCCGTTAAAATAACTACAACTAAGGTTGATATATTTCATGACACTAACCATGTGACTTTCTTTATGACATCTTTCTGTTACAAACAAATTCAGTCGGCCTTTTCCTCTCTGAAGTTGTATTCTGTTTTGCACGGATTTACGGATATACCTCGTGTAACTTATACTATATATTGTAAATATAAATCTACTAACCGGGAATTATTATTTTTTTTATTTGGGAATATTCCACAATACATTGTTTCTCCTTCAACCCAAAGTGATTTGTCGCAGAGGTTCCTGTCTAAAGCATCTTCTTCCCTCAAATATCTAGCTTCCATACTTCTCTTCACTCCATCTCTAGGCCATTAGCTTTCCAATTAAGGATATTCGTATGAGGTGTCCATACCATTTCAAACGTTTTTCTTCTATTTTTCCTAATATTTTTTTTTCAACTTGCATAATTTTCCCTTCTTGTGCTGTATCTGACCTTATCCCTTCTTGAAATTCTTGTCGATCGCCTCCAAAAATCCATTTCTACTGCTAACAGCTTATTGGCTTGTTTTTCACTTCGGACCCATATAATAAATGTTTTGTAACAGAACTTGAAATATAGTTTTCTTCGTTCTGGGTATTATATTTATATTCCAAAGCACTGAGTTCAATATACCAATGATTATGCTCCATCATTTATTCTTCTTTCAATTTCTGTAGTTGATTTCTCACTTTTATCTAAAATAGATCCTAAATATTTAAAATTTGTAACATTACGTATTCTTCCTGAATTACAATTTTAGCTCATCTGCTGTATCCAATGAAATACATTATCATCACCATCATCATCCTGCCAGGTATTAGTCCTAGAAGAACTGTTACGGCCTACGAAAGCGGATTTTCGTGTCATCTTTTCATAGGTCGACCAAGTGACCGTTTTCCATTTGGACAGTAGTTCATTATTGCCTCGGGGATCCTGGATCTAGTCATTCTTGAGACATGTTCCTTCCAGCTTAGCTGATATCTGGAGATGTAGTCCTGTATTGGTGAAACATTAAGTTATTGAAGGATTTCTACATTTTTCTTTCGATCCCATTTAGTGTAGCCAGCTATTCGGCGCATAAATTTCATCTCACAAGCTGTTAGTCTACTTTCAACTATCGTCCTTATAGTCCATGCTTCACTCCCATAACCTAGGACTGGCCGAGCCATTATTTGATGAAGACGAGTACGAGTTGATTTTGTGCACTAATGAAGGTTTTAAAACACTCTATTAATGATTCCCATTGATTTGTTTAAATATTATTATTATTATTATTATTATTATTATTATTATTATTATTATTATTATTATTATTATTATTATTATTATTATTATTATTATTATTATTAGTATTATTAACAGTAGTAGTATTAGTATTACAGTTATTCTCACCAATCATTTATTTATTATCCAAATTGTATTGTGATTTTTTTTTATTTTAATGCAACATACTTATTTTTGTCTTAAGTAGAAGAGAAAACTATACAAATTTAATTCCATGAGGATAAATAAATACAGTCATTAAAGTTTATCTAGTCATTACACCATGAATATATTTCCTTAAAAATTTTTTATTTTTGAACCTTTAAAATTTGGCTGCCAATAAAAATGGTTTAAATGTTCCACATTAAAACTGTGTAATTAATAGTTTAGAATTTAATGTAATTTGTGTATAACTTTATGATAAAAAGATAAATTTATAGTATTCACTCAACAAAATTTCAGTTTCTCATTACAATATTAATTGATATAGAAAAGAAAACATGAAAAGCGCTGACATTGTTGGCCTATCAAGTTATTTTAATTTGCTTTGTTAATTTCTCGCTGAAAACGAAAAGCGAGGAGGTGGTGTGGTTATAGGATTGTGAATGCATTGCAGGAACGAAAAGACGATGACGAAGAGTACGATCAGGAAGGGGAATGTATCCCACTGCGTGCAAAACGCGCTTAACAACTGTTCCATTGTCCAGCAAATATACAAAAGAGGTGAGTTGGTGTGGGTGTCAGTGTACTAACCAATGCACTCAATGTTGCAGAATTTTCCAACGTTCCAGATGTGAGAGAGACACTTTCAAATTCTTCGAAATCCTTCTCCACCTATCGTAAAATGTATTTTCTCAACAATCAATATTTGGGAAGCGTTACCTTTGGTACAAATGGGGAATGAAAGAGGAGTATGGAAACTCCTTGTAGGAAACCCTGAGGAAAGCGCCCAGTAGGCAGGACAAGAATGAGATGGGAGAATAATATTAATCATGATCTGAGAGAAGTACATTATACAGGGGACGATTGGAAAACATTAGCTCAGGATAGGGATGTATGGAGAACTCATGTATGTGCGGCCATGAATCTATGGATTCGTTACTGCCAGTGAGTAAGTTATACAATTTTTACGCACACACACGCACACACACGTGTGGGTATATATATATATATATATATATATATATATATATAAAGCGTCACTGCTATAAAGTAAAAATATATTTAATTTGCTTACTTGTTATCAGAGCTACTAGATGGCGGTGGAGACAGTTCTCGCTACATCTCGTAATAATAAGAGAGTGTATATGTAAGAAAAATGAATTTTTGTACTAGAATTGCTCGGTAGCGTAATCGGTAGCGCACTGGGGTATCAATCCAGAAGTCCGGGTTCAAGTTTCTTCCGAGCATTTATTTTTCTTTTATATATATATATATATAATATATATATATATACATACACACACACACAAATCTTTCGATAGTTCAATTTAAGTTAAGGTAAAGCGATCCACACGCCCTTAGGGTAGTAGGAGGTTGAGGTTCCCACCTTTTTTATATAATCGGTACGATGATAGCCGGGTTGTCAGCCCTGCTTGACGGCTGCCTTTAGCTCCAAATAGGCGTCTGGGACTCAGATGTGTTAACAAGCTGAGTCGACCTCAAGGCCATGGTGACGCCAGATGATTTTTCGATCAGTTTAAAAATTATGGTCCCAATACGGCTCGAACCCCCCACCTCCACCCTTACAACCTGTAGCGTATTGCTTTAACCAACTAAGCTATTGGTGTTTCCTTTGAGACTAAAAGTAAAGTGATCCAACTACAGACCTCATAATGTCCTTGTGTAATAGGAGGTAAAGGCTTCCACCTTTCTGGACCCCTATCAGTAATAGATGTCAATCGGGTCGTCAGCCCTCTATTATGCCGCCTTTACTCCCAGAACAAGAGTCTGGTACTCATTCCACTTAGAAGCTGTGTCTACCCCAGGCCAAGGTGCCTGCAGAAGATTCAGACCAGTTTAAAAATCCTTACCTCATCGAGACTCAACACCCGACCGACCTTCCTGCTTGTAGTGTATTGCCTCAACTAACTTATGTTTTGGCGTGCTCCCTTGTATTTGAGATTAGTACCTATTAATTGTTTTATGTCAAATTCTAGTATACTAACCAATGCACTCAGTGGTTACAGATTTTCCAACGATACAAAAGTGTGAGAGAGACTTTTAAATCCTACTAAATTCTTCTCCACCTTTTCCAAAACTTATTTTACGAAATACATGTAGCTATACATCATTCGCTGAAATATTGTATAATATTATTTACACTGTACTTGAAAATCTTCCTACACTTCCATTTAATAGTATTAATTAAATGTTGTAGACTTTCCCAGCATACACGAGTGTTAGAAACACTTAAAATCTTCGAAACTCTTCTGTATCTTTCATAAAATTTATTTTTTTCAACTCCATATCATTAAAATCAACTATTTGTAGGAGTTTTGTTTTCAAAATCGTAATATCTTTCTACTTGACAGTATTAATGCATATACCAAAAACTAGTAAGCAATAGACTCAACGTTACAGACTTTCCAAATCTTCCAGAAGTGTAAGATAGTGTTCTCAATTCTACGAAATCTATCTCCACCTTTCTCAAACTTATTTTTTCAAATATATCTCACTAAAATTCGTTCTTAGAAATCGTATACAATATTACATTCAAAGATTAAAATAATAATAAAATAATAAAAACAGTTAAAATAGTGTAATGTATATAAAACAACATTAAATGTGTCAACATGGCATGTAGTATCGCTTACTACGATGGGGCATGCATACTGTAATGTACTAAAGAAATAAAGTACGCATGCCTACCTGAGATCTCAGTCGTTCATAACTCAGTAAAATTTCATTTAAAATATGTTACAGATTCGGAAATTTACCTATTAAAAAGCAGACGACGAAACATGTTCCCAAATAACTACAAAGTTTTTTAACCAAAATTCTACTAAATTGATGATCAAAAACATCTCAGGTATATATAGGGTGTCCCATTCAAACCTCCCACATTTTATTTAATAACTAAGAAAGTATAGCGGAATTATGAAATGAGGCCGGTATTAAACGAAACAGAAACTCAAAGAATGTTTATTGCACACACATTGCGCCACACACTAAAACACCTCTATATGTGCACCACTTTCCTCTGAAACACGTGTACGAGCACCTCTTGATTCCTTTTTAACGCTTCCAGTCGCCAAAGAAACGTCTCACGCCATGCCTTAAGGGCTTTCCCATAGGTTCATTTCCTCCATATTATCTCCGGTAATTTCTTTTTGCGCTGTAATTATTGACATCGTCTCTGCATACCAGAAACAGTTTATGCTCGTTGCTGAGGAGTCGCCATTTGGTTTTATGTCATTTATATCCAACATGCGACAGATGAATTAACTGCAACAATGAAGACGAAACTTCTTTGAGTTTCTCTTTCTTTTAATACCAACCTCATTTCATAATTCTGCATATCTTGAGAGTTATGATTAATTAAAATGTGGGAGGTTTGAATGGGACACGGTGCATTTCATTATTCTAAACTCTCACATAGTAATCTGTATGAATTTAGTAATCCGTATGAAGGAGGCGCGCACAAATCTGCATTAGTTTGGTCTGATTTTGTTCTCTTTAAAACAGACGTGAAGTGATATCTTGCACACGGTCTATCACAGAGCTTACATACGAAGTCCATTGACGGGTCATGATAGTTTGAAATTTTGCAGAGTTTGTGGTGACATTGATGCACTGCCAGTATTGTTACTGCACTGCGTATCTTGTTATTTGGTCCAGTTTACTTCAGATGATCATCGCATATGTTGTGTAAAAATCGTCCAGTTTTTATTTTCTCTTCTTTTGTTTTATTCTCCTCAATGTAGCCTCCTGTTTACTAGCTGGTAGCAGGAACTTTGTGCGTAGATCTTCCACGAGGAAAGTTTCCCGTGCCAACTCACATGTAAGTCTAAATGGAGCAAATTTCAAGATCCCCACTGCAGTTTTAGGAACCTTGCTTTTACTTTTTCTAAGATGTTAGACCTCCGTAGCTGAGGTATACGAATTTTAAAAAATTGATTACGTATATGTATTTGTTTTTTTTAATTTTCCGCATCATGTTCCCATAATAAAGTTTATTAATGCGAAATGTGTTGCGGGAAGTATATATATAGTCCACTTCTGTGGTCTCGAGGTAGCGTGCTGCCTTGTCACGCAGTGGGTTTTTTGGGGTTTTTCCTCACCTGTAAGACAAATATCAGGAAGCTTAGGCCCAACGAGTCCCCTAAATTCATCCGGCCATCATCATCCTTATCATCATTCTTAATTATCATCATCACCATCCTTCACCGGTGTGGAAAGCAATGGAAAGCTACCCACCCCTATAATTCCCTAGTAGAGCTGCAAAGCATAGCATTGAAAATGCCATGACTGCAGCGAAAGACCTGCCCTCGGGCAGAAATCTATGGATGGATACATATGGAGAATTCTTAAGAAAATAACTATTGGCCTTGAATACTTTCTTTCAAAAATTGCAGTTGCTCGTCACGGAATAACGTGTATCTTTTTTATTATTTTTATAAAAATGGTTACAATGATCTGATGGTACACTAATTGAATTTGCGCTATTTAGATAACGTAAGTATTCCATACTAATTTTCAAGCGATAAACCATAAAATCATCCATAATTTAATATGTTTTCTAGTTCAAGAGTAGTTACACTTTCAGAAATTTATTTCAAACAAGATACTTCTAAATTATGATAAATTGGCAGCTCAGTTACTCGCTAATTGAATCAAACTGAGGCCTGAAATTAACTTCAGATATTCAGAGTTCATCCTAACGTTTCACTATAACAAAGGATTCTATACTTTTAAAGATGCGAAGTAAATATTCATAAAATTTAATGTTAAACTCCAACTATGTTCCATCTATCTTATTGCTCTATAGCCCGAGTCGGACTCTGAACTCTCCAATCCTCTTCCTCCATTCTTCTTCTGTTCCTAGCCAACCGTCTTCCAATTCCATAGTCCCACAAGTATAAGTGATATCTCCATCCTCCCATCGCTCTCTCCTGGTCGTCCTTCCTCCAAAGTGCGAGTACAAAAACTTTCATTGGTGTCCTCTTTGTTCGTGAATTCTTACCACACTTATCATCCCGTAGAGACTTTTTAGTCTAACAACATCTAAAATTTTAGTTCTCTTCTAAAAGGTGTTTCAATTCTTCCCTCATTGGTCGCACATTTTCCCGAATATATTCCTTTCAATTACGTCTATCGAATTGGTAGCATTTTGTGAAAGAGTCCAGGTTTCACTTCCATATATTAGTGTAGGTCGTATTATTGTCTCATATAAGTTTACTTTTTATTTATTTTTTGAGAGAAGCTTGATTCCTACTTTATTTTTAATTTTAGGATGGGGGTATCAACCTGAGCGATTACAGGCGGTGAATTTATCTTTTAATTTTATACTTTATTAGCTTCTTATTCTGCAATGGACACTTTCTTCTTTCTTCTTATTCTTCACGTTTAGGCTTATTACTAGACCTGTTCGGCCTCCAATTGCTGCTCTATCCATCGTTTCTTTGGTCTTCCCAAAACTTTTCTTCCTCGTGGTGAATAGCTGTATGCTGCTTTTTAATATTCTATATTCAGTCATCCTTGGCCAATGTTCTTTCCAGTTTGTTATGTATTTCTCTATGGTTGTTGTTTAGTTCCTCTACTTTTATTTTTGTTTTTTCTGTGTTATGTTTTTTGTCTGTTTTTTTGATATCCTGCTATTGGTCTGAGGAATCTCATTTCAGCAGCTTGATTCTGGCAGATTGTTGTGTTGTCACTGTCCATGTTTCGGAGCCATAAGTAATAATAGGTACTGCCAGTGTCTTGTATAATTTCATTATAGAGTTTTTCCTGGCGTTATTTTTTAAAGTTATTTTTAGTGTTCTTGTTATATAATAAACTTAACTTAGTTTGTGCAATGGACATTTTACATTCTAAAATTGGAAATTTTGAAAACAAAAAGTTCTATTACATATTTTAAATTCTTCTTCATCTCTAACATATTATTGTTATTGGTAGTTACATATGTTCCCAAGTATGTAAAATATTCTACAAATTTCAGTTATTGACCTTATGTTAATTGTTGGTAAATTGTTGTTTTTATTAATCCTGATTCCTGTATCTTTGCTTGAATATTGAGTTAGTTGTGTATCTCTGAACAACTTTTTAGTGTTTTGGCAATTCGTCTAGCATCAACTAAGTTGCAACCAGCAATTAAATAGCATAGTAAAATGGATATGTCTATTTATTTTCAATATTGAAAACCGTAAGATTTAAAATCTGCAAATTGAATTTGAAAATCTGTAAGAAGTTATATTGAATATGTATTTGTTATTTAAAGGTTAGGTCCAAAATACCTGCAATGAATTTATCATGTCAAGCATATTTAAAAAACAAAGACCTATTTTTCAAACTCATTTTTCACAAAAATATAATTTGGGTTTTAACACCTTGCATTCAACAATCACATAAATAACTATTGTTAATATCATAGGAATTAATACCATTTCCAGCCAATATACCTCGCTATCTTTCATTCAATAAAATTATTCAGATATACAATATCTTTGAAGTTTTAGTACACTGTATTCTTTATTGTCTCATATACAAGTTTACTGACGTCACAATCTCACCTCAAGATGTACCAAAATAGAGGTAATCAAAAATCGCTTTGCAGAACTTTCAGCTTATCTCTGGTTGTCGGGACCTCCCCCACTATAATCCTCTCTTACCACGCCTGAAGTTTCTTATAAGGAAGCTCCCTAAATTATGGCATTCTTAGAAAAAAATATGGGTGACATAATGTAAATAAATTATAAAATCCATTAATAAAGTAAACCATCAAATCTTCAGAGGATAAAGAGGGCATACAATATTTCAATGGTACTAATCAACCGTTTGTATATGCTGATGATATATTATTATGGTCGATGCTGGGTAATACTAATATTGAATACACATTCTATGTAATAACCTTAATAAACTGGGATTGGGAAGTCGATATCAACGAAAAAATATAATCGCTCATTTGCTGCAACAACGTCATAACTCGAAAATCACGATTTTTCAGGAGAAGCATTTGAAGTTTTAAATGCTGTCATTCCAAGTCTCCCTGTGATATTAACTAAAATATCGTGACATTTCGAGTTTTGACGTTGTTGCAGCAAATGAGCGATATATAGATACATATAAAAATAACATTACAAGTAAATGGAAAGCTCGAATCCATGTATACCTTCATTCCTACATTCTTTCTTCTCAACTATTCCTTATGTATCTGCTTTCTTGTCAAGTTTACTTTACTTGTTTATTTTATTCTTCCCGTGATCGTTTTCCAATTTGCCTTCAGACTGAACATTCTATAAGATAGATTCCTCTTTTCCATTATTTTCAGATATCCAAAACATTAAAAAATATCTTCCTCTATGAACATAAACTTAACCTAACTTCAACGAGCCTTAAAGCTTAACCCATGGAATATGTGATAATTATTTATTTATATACAGAATTTTAATGTTACACATCTTTCTGTGCCCTAAAGTTTTATTTTTCTTCTCCACTCGTCTCCTCCATCCAATTCCATGTCCTCCAGTCCTCTTGCTCTCATTTCAGTTCTTATTCCTGCATCCACGAGTTTCGAGGTCTTCCTCTCCTCCTTCTTCCAGGTGGACACCATTCCAATGTTTCCTGGGTAATCTTTTTTCTTGCATTCGTCCGTACGTGCCCATACCAATTTAATTGCCTATGCCAGTACATAACCTACTATTTGAATATCCAATATTGGATAATAATGAAATGTATTTTAAACATTTTTGTGTGAAAAAATGAAAAATTAATTAAAAATATTTAACATCCTGAATTTAACAATAGATGTCTGAGGTTAGAAATAAAACTCCTTAATGAAAAGATTGAAAATAAAACTATTTTTTCACACGCTTCTTGAGTGAAAGATGCGATGCATAAAATGAAGTTTCAGATACCGTGTGTTTCCAGTTATATATCAGACACCCAAGTTCTACTGGTCGCGCTGTAGAAGACGAGGAACCAGCAAGAGGGAAACAGAAAAATGGCAATCATTTTACGATTCTGATGTAAAATGGATTGTCTTTTCTATTAGCAGCATGAACATTTATTTATTTTTATCTTCTTCTACTTAGCTTTCACTTCTTTTTCTGTCTTCTTTCTCTTTTTCTCATTTTTAACTTCTAAGCATGGTAATTAATGGTAATCGTTTCTATAAGACATTGGTAAAATAATTTGCCAACGGTGTCTTGAGCATGTAAAATATTTCCGAAACTCGCTAATTAACAATTAAAATTATGTAAAAGTACTATTCACAATGTTCACAAATTTTAATTGAATATCGCAACATGTTTATTAATTTTTGTTTAACTCACTGTACTTTAAAATCAACCACGCAATCGAAAAATATCAAAAGAAAATGTTTCAATAACATTATAAATAATGCCACCAAAAACTCCTGGACTAAAATATATTTTTTGTCCACTGCTGCAGACTGGGGTAAACATCATTGCTTCAGACGTAGTGGATCAGAATTCGATCCCGGGTAGGGACAACTGATCTGAGTGAGGTTTCTTCCAGTTTTTCCTCATCTATATGATAAAATGTTAGGACATTTTAAGGCCGAAGAAATAGTTCCCAAATACAATCTGGTCATCATAATCACCCGTATAATATTTGCATACATTAGGGTTAACAATATTTATAGCCGGTCTTGGTGCAAATTTTGAATATGATTTAAAGAAGATTGGTGCCCTCTCTACTTTAAGATAATTGGGTTTAATAATAAGTATTTTGGCTCGCGCATTAGCCGAGTGGTTAAAGCAAGATGCCTCGGCGCAGAGCTCCGGGACTTGCGCTTGGGCCTTCTAGGCCTTTCGCGCCAAGGAGTTTCATTTTCATTCATAATAATAATGTTTTCCATCTTTAAAGATACGAGTACGTAGAGGTACAGAGCAGAAAACGCAGACTAACGGTCAGACATAGAGATCCTAAGAGGCGATATGAGGTTAATGTTAAATGAAATGCAAAAAACCGCAGAAAACGGCATATTTATGATCAAAAGTATACAAAACATTTTGATTTTATCTGTGGTTAAAAGGTAATACCTTATTAACCCTTAAAAATCGTATTTATTTTAACAACATTAAAATGGTAAAATTATCCCGTTACAGGCTAAGGCTTCAAATTTTGCAGACAATCGGCACAGTATGTAAGCCGGGTTGTCAGCCCTTCATGGCGGCCCCCTTTACACCTAGACCACGGTGCTAGGGCTTTAGTGCTGGCAGAATATTCAGACCAGTTTAAAAATGTCTACTCCATCAGGAATCAATCTCGTGATCTTCCGGCTTTATAGTTTCCCCCCCCTTAACCAATTACGCCATGGCATTCCCCTTAATTTATTAAGGTACTTCATCTATAAATATTGTAGTTTGCTCCTTTTTGCATGTCGTGGCAAGTCTTAGAAGGCCCTTGGCCTATCAATTGGTTACTATTCTCCATCCACATGTGTCAATTACAGAGGTTAGGCAACGATCCTGAAGCTGATAATTATATTTTTTGTCTAGAAAATAGTATTGCTCTTAAGTCAATGCTGATGCCACTTGACGCCGCAGACAGAGTGACAGAGATGGAAATATAATTATATCCAAGTTTCTTTGAAAGAGAATGGTTTAGTGGTATCTCCGCTAGTCGCTGTTCCGGCAATTGAACTCACCCCCTAACTTATTAAATATGTGGCTGATAAGTATATGTTCCATAATGGTATTTTTTCCATAAATCGGGCACCGCCTTATTGGCAAAGTTGTAGATGGAAACTAATTAATATAATTGTTTATTTCAAACGAATTAACTAATTAATTAATCTCGCATAAAATAACATGTTTACTAAAAAGAATTTCTCCATAAGAGCAATGTTATTTTCTACACGTGAAAACCCCTATAGTTATCCAAATTTCAAACTCTTTACCGGTTCCATACTGACCAAAATTCCATGAGAAAATTCCATCTTTTAAAGGGATTGGAAGGAAAAGTCCCTCAGCTCTACTCTAAGGCAAGGTGACTTACACCGTAAAGCCATGGCACACGATTAATTTCCTTTTCTTCTGATTTAAATCTCTAACTTTTTTAAGTCTACTAGTCTTCCAAACAGTTCCTCAACAAGAGAAAAACTTCAAATAAAAATATTATAAATATATTGCAATTTATTTCATCACTGTATTATTTTTATTTTTAGGAGTTCAAGGAATTTATTGATGCGGAAAATTTAATGCCCTTGCCAACGAGCGATTTCCGAAACCCCGTTTGCCTAGAGATGAAAACATTGAAAAGTGGTTACGGACCATTGACATCAGCAATGACTACCGTAGGTGGAGGATATATGCCAATGAGCATCGACCTAAGCAACACCAATAAGATGAACAATAACAACGGAGATTTGGGCAGCGTAGACAGTTCTGATACATATGCAAGCTGCAATACGCACCCATTCCTTTCTCAAGGAGATCTAACATCTGACATAGCGGATCCAACTTGCGCAATAGTGGATCTTGTTATGGATAGCAATCTCTATGTAAATCCGCTGGATAATCAGAGAAGCAGAGGATAATAGTCCGCAACAGCCTCTGGTGTTATCAACGCTGTCGACAAGTAGAGGAGGCCTAGGGGTGGTCAAGAAAAGCGCTTCGGGTGATATACAGCTCTTCGGAGTCTTGGAGCTTCACCGATGGAAGAAGAAACGTTCAAAGGTTTCGGTGGAGTTGCGTCCGAAAGAGGGAGCAGAGGAGGAAGTCTTAATGATACTCCGCTTCCAAAACACAGAAAAACAAGATTCCAACAGGTAAGTTCTACATTTTTTTTAATTTTCTTTCCATGTTAAAATAAAAATATTTTAAACATTTTAAGGATGATCAAGATATTTGGTTTTGTTAGTCAAAAAAGTAAAATTTTGTTTTTTTTATTTAAAAACATTATATAAAGGAACTAATTTTGATTAGTTTTTACTACATACTCACTTCCCTTTTAGATGTTACATATACATTGCAATTTAATATTCACTTAATTACTTAAAATCTGCAAGAGTTTCTAAACATTTTGTTTTATAGAAATTGCTACTTTGTTTTTCTACAACATTTTTCTTGATATAAGTCTATGTACCTATTTAAGATATTGCCGAATGCCCTACATCGCTAGTGTTACAGTAATGTTTATAAAATGCACATTTTATCACAATCTATTGAATTTATTTTAAAATATCAGGAGATATTTAATACTTTTTGTACAATTTATAAAATAGGTGCATATTTTATTTAAAAATTACTGTTACTCTTATTGGATTCACATATAAAATCACGTTCAAAATGAAGTAACAATTCTTTGTTGCTACCAAAAATGTTTAGTTAGGCGTACATTATGAAACCATGAATAAAAAATCCTTGTTATAAATGCAGTTCAGGCTTTTGTAAAAGTCAGTTAAAACTTTAATCCCCTATTATGAATGGATCCTGAAAATGTGTAATTTAAAAAGCAGTGTTTTGAAATTAGAAATATAGAACATTCTGGAATGTGCTAAGTTCCTCTTAATAAAACGTATTAATATTTTCCTTAAAACAAACTCGTAATTTAAAAAATATTTTACCGCTACAAATAGTTTCCATCTTTGCAAAACACCTATATGTACAACATATCAAACCCATTTTAATGGGCATTATGCAATATGTTAGTTAATTTGAGTGACCTTCCTGTAAGAAAATGGTATCTTTAATATTTTGGTACATGAAAATTGTTCTTCTTTACCTCTTCTTTGAAATATTTTAGTATCTTTATTTAAGGAAATCGGTTGTGAAGAGAGGTTGAGATCAACAGATTTCAGAGAGATTTGTTTCTGTTTACAGGTATATTTAGCTTCATATACATATATAGCTTGCTTAGATCCAGGTTATTCCATTTTTTCAGGAAAGCTCAATAATAAAGTTTCGGATACTAACCAATTCATTGTCTTTAGAAAAGGAGTGTTGTTACACTTTGTGATCACTTTCTTATGTGAGTGAAAATGATACAGAAGAGAAGTAAAAACAACATTAATATAAAAATGTTTTTAAGGGGAGTTAAAACAATGAATTCCTAAGTAGGCCATATACATTTAAATACCAGAAAAAATTAATCTATTGGTAGAGTTTTCTCAAGAATTACTTGAGATGTAGGGTTACAAAATTTTCAGGATACTTTACTCGTTATATCCTGTAGCACGATTCAGTAATATAGCCCTTCAAAAAGACACACGCGCACGCGCACACACACACACACCACACACACACATATATATATATATATATATATATATATATATAAAGTGTTGTTTTAAGAAGCAAGCCATTTTTAGAGAAACATTGTTTAATCTGTTGGTACAGTTTCATCAGGAACTGACTGAGCTATAGGGCTATGGAATTTTCAGGATATTTTTAGTAATTATATCCTATAGCATATTCAGTAAAATACTCCTTCAAAAACCATATTTTATCCACATGAAAAATGTATCGATTTACGAATAAAAATTCAATCATGTCTTTCATTCAAAATAGTATTGTACAACAATAAGACTGTTACGACAGATTTTTACATGTAAAGAAAATATATATTTCTTATTATTTTGTCAATACGTTTAGATTATATTTATTGTTGAGAATACTTTCAGTTAAAATTTCACTTTCTTATTTATTGCAAAAGATGAGAAACTGTCCCTCAATATAGCTATGTGATAGTCAAACTTAAATTATTTGAGAATTAATTCAAACTGAAATAATTAAGATATCTAAAAAAATCATATTTTGAAGTTTTAAGTACCCATTACAAATTTTAATTATATCAGCTATTTTTTAGCTACTTTTTAATCCTCTTCACAACCAATTTCGCTTAAATACTTTGGTATTTTAAGAAAAATAAGTTGTTTGAAATGTCTAACGTAATACTTGTAATTTTTAGGTTTTCAGGAAGTTTGATTTGAATCAAACATCTCCCAATACTATGCATTGTGTACAGGGGCACTCTATTGTCACTAAAATGTTGAAGTTAGTTCCAACTTTATAGTATTCAAAATAATGGAGACATACAAAATATTAGGATGGTAATCATTTCGAATTATTGCAATGATAAACAGCTTGCATAGACTCAGTTTCCGCGTTATTTAATTATTAGATAGAAGTAATTAGTGGTATAGAGTAATTATATAATTCCAGTACATTTTCAGCAACATGGTAACATGGTTGGCAGTTATCTGAACCTATAATATCAGTTTTTTTAATAAAATAATTATATATTTATTTACCATAAACAGATGTTAAACTAAAAACAAATAAAATTGTGATTAATCCAGTTATGCTGCATAGATGGCAAAAAATTGTATCTTTTTTTAAGAAATGGCGGCATAATGTGTTCTGTCTGTCAAGTCAATGATTGAAGTGAAAGTGGACGTTACCACTCTAAAATAGGACATCAGAAAAAGTGCACTGCCAGCGAGCCTAGAGTCCAAAGGCCAAACAGCACAGAATGAGCCTCGCTACTTAGGCGAGGGAACCTCGCACGGTTGAATTGGTAGTCCATCTGGGGAGCTTATGTTGCAAAACGTAAGTTTTAAAGTTGGTTCATGAAGAGGAAACGCTTCTTAGGATTTTTTAATCCAGCCAACATGGATTGAATATCTCTGAGTATTTCCTATGCATGATCACTAAGATATGGAGTCTACAGTATCCGAATCTGGGCCTTAATAGTGCTGTTCTCTGTCGGGTTGGGAGAAGAAGTGTCATTCTCTAATACTTAGGTGTAGAGAAATAGATGGGTTGACCCTTCACGCTAAGTGTCCATTATAGTGCTGTGCTAATACCATCACATGCCATGTACGTAGATAACAAATTACATAGGCTAATAGACACATCAACAATCAATTACAATTCCCAATCATCCGGGGCAATTGTTACTTAGTCTTGGCAAACCCGCGCGGGCCCCACTTTTAATGATGCACCTCGACGAACTTGTCTCAAGCGGTCGCAGGTTAAGTCACTACTTTTGACTTTTCGGTGTAAGAAAGGAATGGGATTGACCTTCATCTAAGTGAAGGTAAAAGAAGTTTAAATTCTTAAGGCCTTTGGGTTTCTAGGCTCCTTAGGGTCTCTACTCAAGTAGGACCTCCTTGGTTGCCACAAAAGGTTGCAGACAGCCACGGTAGTGATGATAAGGGTGACCAGATACGCCGCAGTTGGCACCACTTAAGATGGCCAGGTATCCTAGTGGTGCCTTCGGCTTTAACTAGACGGTCTTCCATGGTCGTTGAGCCTCGGTAGCAGACCACACATAGAACGGAGGTCCGGTTGCACTGTGGGCAGCTATGGTTAACCACCGACTGCAGTGAATGGGTAATGGATCGAATAACCATTTCATAAATTTGCGACCTACGGTCTAGTGTATTTATCACTACTTACTGAAACATCTACTGTGTCCTCTTATACAATTTACACCTGAACATAAGCATATTTAACTTACGAGTAAAGAATATTGGCGTGCCTTATGTGTGAATAATTACTACGAGAGAGAGAGATATGACATTTCCAATAATACTGCTTCCACCTACATAACATATAAATGGAACGATTCCAAAGGCTAAGTGTTGCTTCGGGCAGAATTTGGACAAGAGCGCGCGCATACACAGAGCTTGCATTGCATCATAGAGCGTGTAAAAATCATTTAAGTCAAGGACATAGAATAATTGCTCCATTGAACCTTTGAAATAGGAAACTTAGAGTTCCTAGAAGCCTATGGAGATAACATAAGTAAAACTATCATAGTCAAGCATTAAGTTTTTCCTGTTTTCCTTTCACTCTACCTAGCAATTACTGTTTTCCACCTGATTTAACAATTTAATGTACGTCTCAAATTTACACACATCCCGAACGAGAACGACAGGACGACCAAATCTCACGTGGAGTCCAGGGATTAGAGCAAAATTTGAAGGACTGGTCGGAATAGAGGAAGAACTGTGTTTTATAATAGAGACTAATTGATGAAAATTATAAAGCGAAATTGAAGACAAATCAATGGTGCTTACAACAATGGAATCAACATCTTTTTAAAACAGGGAACTATATATAAATTTACACGTATTGTGCAGATTATTTCCATGTAATGCATCCTTCAGTTCCTGCAAGGAAGAGCCTGAGACACTAAGGAACTCATGATCAAGGATGATGAACCTCCACTCCCCTCGTCATTATTTCCTATGCGGGGATAGCCTAAAAAGTCCACCTTCGTTTCGTGATTCTCCAGTGGACACGGAAAATATAATTAGTTGACAGGATTGTAGCTACATCTGATGTGTTTCGAAACACACCAGGTAATTTTTCCCAGAGGCGTGGCAGAATCTTGTACGCCGAGGTCATGCTTGCATTGAAACATTGGTTTTACCGTCCGTTTTGATTGAGCAATGTGTTGTAATATACAAAATGGAAGATGTAATCGCGTGTTCAATTCAATGGTACATATAATGAACTTAACAAATAATGCGTCAAATTTAAAAATTAGACCAGGAACGTTGAAAGATCAAGTTTATTCCCTCTATCTCAAGTTGACTAAAGTTCGAAATAAACTATGTTCAGTGGAGCGTACCCTATGTCCTTTGGTAATGGTTCGCACACGCTCTTTACAGAAGCACCCGGTTTAGCTGCATACACACTAGAAGCTTTTATAAAATCATTAAATTAATACCGGTAAGATCCAGTTGTCATCAGTTTGATTAATTTGTATGTATCTTACACTTTTCGGAATCCGGTTCCATCAACAGCACAAGATCTTACGTAACATCTACTGATGATGGAACCAGATTTAAATAGTCTAAAATATGTTTTTAATAATCAAGTTGAGAACGACTATAACTTAAAGATACATATTTATAATTTTATATCGTGGCAAATACATCAACGGAATATTAACATGCATTTTATTGGTATTAAACATTTTATACTTCCCGTTCATATATGTGAAAGATGGCATGAACCAATGCATGTCTAATATACGCATGAAGAAACGTTTGACTTACTTAGATAAAATGTCGATTCAAGAATCTTTCCTTTTTTAAGGTGTATAACAGCAATTACCTCTTTGTAATCGATTTGATCTGAATTTTGGTCTCATTCCCTGATAGAAGATCATGAATCAAATGCTTAAAAACGAAAACTGTATTAGATGTTTGGTATTTAAAAAATCGTTAAGAAATGACACAGAGCAATAGATTCTACACTCGCCCTCCAACTCTGGATCCGGTACCGAGTTTTAACCAACCCTGTGGGGTGCAATGAACGAATCGGTGCCATGACAGGTCGACCCGCGCTTTTTTATTTCATTCTTATTTGTATTCAGTTTAACATCTAATTTCATATCGCGCCTAGAATATTTCCGTACACTTGTATCTACAGCAAGCCCGGACTCAGTGTGAGCGCGCCTCTCTTCTTTTTCTTCTTCACCACTTAAATTACCTGTTCCGCCTCACAGTTGTTCTGTCCTTTTCACTGGCCTTCCTACATTCCTTGAACTTCTTGGTTTGTAGTTAAATGTTGCTTTTGGTAACCTTATTACATTCATTCTTTCGACATGTCTAAACCATTTGTCTCTATATTCTTTGATTTTATCATTCAGTGGATATATATTTAGCTCTGTTCTTATATATTCATTCTTTATCTGATCTAATCTTGTGCAGACTTTCGTTCTTCTAAGGAAGTTCATTTCTACGCTTTGTATTCTACTTTGTATTTTTTTCGACATTATCCAAGTTTCACTCCCATAAAGTAGGAACTGCGCCTCTCTTTGTGTACAATTTTCTATCCCTAAGTTGCATTCATAAACGGCATGAAGACTAATCTGTGGATTACAATGCATTTTACGTCAGCAGTAAATTTCTATTACAGGATGCGCGTTTTGAAAACCACAGAACTGAACTGGGTTGAGAGTACGTAACCCCTACATCTGATCTATAGGGTGCAGCATCCAAGACACTAATAAACATCCTCTGTAGTTCATATGCAGAATCCGGTATAAAGCATAATATAAGCAGGGCTATTCAGAAAGAAGGAAACGAATTCTAACACTTATTTCTTCCGAACTACAAAACATATAAGCACAATTCCAACGTTCCTGGAAATAGAAAAGATCAAATTTCAATATTTGATGCATTCAATATGAGCACCATGTGTTACGCGACAAATATCAAAACGGTGGCTCATTTCTTGCCACTCACGAATCAGCTAGTCTCTAGTTATCGAATTCAGAGCTTCAACAATTCGATGTCGCAGATTTTCAAGAGTGCCAGGCATAGGGGGGATACAAAACACGGTCTTTTACGTAATCCCACAGATAAAAATCACAGGGGGTTAAGTTGGGTGACCAGGGTGGCCACCGCTAATGAAGTTGATCTTCTGCTCCTCCTCTTCCAATCCAACATCCATTTTAATACAATCAACATGACAAGAAACAGCGCCAATGCGGCCGTGAGCAGAACTTCAACATTCTCTCTTTCCAGGAACGTTGGGATTGTGTTTGTATGTTTGTAGTTTGGAAGAAATAAATGTTTGAAGTCTGTTTCTTATTTCTGAATAGCCCTATATTTTGCTGTAAAATCTATAGTAAATATCAGGTAGTTTTGAAAACTTAAATCATATGTCTTGTATATTCTCTTATCACTCTTCCATATAGCATATATAAAACATAGGTATTTGTAAAAACATTAAGAAGTATATGTCTTGCCGTTTAATACCAATTAATATAATTAAGAAATTATTACCTCCTAACGGGTTGGACAATTTTTTTTAAGTGAGTTTATCATAATCTGAGACAGATAGGCAAGGGTTAACCCAATGGCGGTTTCTGCATTTTCTGTTGGGTGTTTATTATCAGTTTCAAAATTTGTTAGGTTAGAAATTACTAAAAATGAAATAATTATATTTTTCGTGATGGTTTCTGTGGTGCGACATGTCTGGCAGGCATCCCAAGGGGCACCGGGTTCAAATCCCGGTTATACCAAATGTTTTATATCGGTAAAGGATCTGGAACGGGTTCCAGTGAGCCTCGTGAAGGTAACTGAGAAATAAATTTGATGTGAGAAGTAACAAGTGCGTATAATAAAACTGAAAGAAGAATTAAGGGAATGCGTCATGCTAACTACTCGTATATAATTCCAGCTATTGAATTATGTTAACCAATGAGAACAATCTCTTCAGCCAACCATATTATCGGAGCTACCGTGCTACATATTTATTATTTTAATTTGTATTATGTATAAATGACTATTTTTAGATGTATTTAATATGACGTTTGCTAAACTGGCATATTCATCATCATCCTAAGGCGCGACAACTTCAAAAGTGAAAGTTTTGGCCTTCTCGACAATCCTCCTCCTTGCCAATCTGTCTCTTGCCATATCCAATTGGTCACTTTCATTTTCTTTATATCGTTCATTTCGTTATCCTCCCATCTGATCCTCGGTCTTCCAACAGCTCTGCCTCCTATAGGTTTCCATTTATAGAGCTTCTTGACCAGTCTCTGATCATCCATTCTTATCAAATCCCCAACCCAACAATTCTGAGATATCTTATATGGTTTACTATATTCTGATTTTTTATTAATTTGTTTAGTTCGTTATTTGTTTTGATTCTCCGACGTTATCAGTTCCTCTATTTTGTCCAAATTTCTTCTTCTTCACTTCCTGGTTTAGGCAAGAGTTGCCTGTTCCGTCTTCACTAATAGATCTAAGACCATCTCTTCCGAGGACGTCCGACATCTCTTTCTACGCTGAGGTCGTCTTTGGTTAAGTCCGTCCGAGTTTCCATTGTGAAGAATACGAGTAATATGTTTTCCTCTGATCGCGGTACCAACGCTATGCAGAGTAGACCATTGGTGGGGCTGCCACCTCAAAGCTTTAGGTCCAGCTTCTGGATGTACTAACCCCATCTAGAGGGTTGCCACTTCCGCCAGATCCGCCGTCCAAATATTATTCTTAAAATTAATAATTTATGTTATATTGTTTCTTTTAGAACCCAAGTTTCACTAGCATATATGTAACTACTGGTCTAACGAGTGTTTTGTATAATCTTATTTTTGCTGTTTTTGTTATTACTGTTGTATTAGGGACACTTATTTCAGGAGCATCAACCCTCGCATAGTATTTGAGAGTAGATATTCATATCTAAGTAGTGTGACTTACAGTGTTTTGCTACATGTTTGTAGAAGGCGTATGTCCTGTTATATCTTAGTATTTATAGTTCTAACAGTATTTAGATGTAGTTTGTCAATAATCATTCTCCTAAAACAGGTTATAGAATCTAATTTATCTAGTCTACTTATTAGCATTAACCTTGAAACAATCAAAAAAGTTTAAAAACTTAAGTTCAGAATTAAGAAATTTGCTTGGTTGTAGAGAAGATTTGCAGACAAGCAATCCGAGATAGAAAACCACAGTTTCAGACGAAAGGTAACTGAATTCTAAGCCATTAATCGTGTTTACATTTGATATAGTTCACTATGATAAATAAATTGACCGAAGAGAATGGATGGTTGTTCTGATGGAGGCTAAGGTCAAACTAAAAGGACCGTCATGCCAATGATGATGATGATGGAATGGTATTATGACTAACTCTAATTAAGTCACTGGCACTATCGAACCTGTAGTTTCATGGCCGCGCGGATATAAGCTCTCCATACATCCCTATCCTGAGTTAATGTTTTCCAATCAATCCCTGTATAATCTTGTTCCCTCAAATCATAGTTAATGTTATTCTCCCACCTCATTCTTTGTCTACCAACTGGGTGTTTCTCTCTGGTTTTCTATGACTTTGCATTTTAATTGGCATTACATAACAGCGGAGTAATCAACCATTATTCCGAAATTTAACTTTACTGAATATCTACAATTGCTGGCCAATAATAAATACTAATTATTTAAAGACTGAATATTGAACATATGATTAATTACATCTTAATACACTCATATGATGAAAGTATGCAAGTATATTAGCACCCCTGAATAGTTCTTCGTAATCAGACGAACTTCACATTGTTTGCGTGATGATAGATTCTAACTACGTAGCGCGACAGACCTACAAGACCATTGGCCTCACATCTGCATGTGTTAAGAGCTGGACAATCATCCAACGAGTATAGGAGTAGGATGTGTTCAGCATATCGAGTCCTCAGTCGTTATAGTCTTTTTTTCTTTTTTTAACCTGAAGTCACTACTCATTGTAGCTACCAAATTCCTCACGATGCTGAGTGGACACCAGTCCCATGCTGGCCAAAATTCCATGAAAAAAGTTCTTCCCCCTGGAATTCGAACTGGGCAAATCCCGTAGCTCTGCACCAATGTATCATGTCTTCCATCTCTCGGCTACGGAGCGGGACATCCTACATTACTATATTATTTTTAATATTTTAATGAAAATTATTAAGTCTAGCTTCAGTGATTAATCTATGTATCAACTCGATGATTTGAAATGAGTAGGTTACAACAAAAAAATATAATTTTCAGATATTAATAATACTTGTAGAATATATGAAGCCATATTATAATTTTGAAATGTTTTACTGCACAGTAAAAACCATCAGAATCATTCTTCTTTCATTTTTATTGCACCTGTGTTTCTGAAAACACTTGTGAAGGAATGCTCAAAAGTATGATTTTTTCACTGCGGTCCGACCATTTAAGAACTGGCACGATAAATTAGTCTTCTTCATCATCCAAGGATAACTGGTTCCCAAGGAAGCGGCACACTGGGCAATGCCAGTCATTGCCACCACTCAGTCAGTTAATCAGTCAGTCAGTCAGTCAAGTCAGTCAAGTCAGTCAAGTCAGTCAGTCATCAAGTCAGTCAAGTCAGTCAAGTCAGTCAAGTCAGTCAAGTCAGTCAAGTCAGTCAAGTCAGTCAAGTCAGTCAAGTCAGTCAAGTCAGTCAAGTCAGTCAAGTCAGTCAAGTCAGTCAAGTCAGTCAAGTCAGTCAAGTCAGTCAGTCAGTCAAGTCAGTCAAGTCAGTCAAGTCAGTCAAGTCAGTCAAGTCAGTCAAGTCAGTCAAGTCAGTCAAGTCAGTCAAGTCAGTCAAGTCAGTCAAGTCAGTCAAGTCAGTCAAGTCAGTCAAGTCAGTCAAGTCAGTCAAGTCAGTCAAGTCAGTCAGTCATCCAATGATTAAGGCTATTGGCTCGTTCCGGTTTTATAGAAGCTAGAACTGCCAGAATTGCTAGAATTGTTCAGACCATCTTCTGTGTGGGCGTCCGACATTTCTCCTTCAGTGTTGTTTATAATTCAGCAATAATTTTGGAAATCTTTCTTCTGGCATTCTATCGACATGTTCCCTCCAGGCTTTCCTATATTCGATTATTATACCTGTAAGTATGAAGATATTTAGTTCCTTTCTTATATCTTCATTTTTTTTTATCCAGCTGAGTATATCCTGCTACATTTCTTAAAAATCTCATCAAAATTCTTTCCGATCTTTGATCTTATCTTTTAGTGACCGTCACAACCATTCTAATCCATACATCAATAACAGAAACGCCATTACTTTATAAAATGTTGTGTTTTCTTTTCTTGTATTTTAAGAGTTCTTTTAATAGTGGCACACATTAAATTTATTTATTTTATCATTAATACCATCAATTTTAACACATAAATTAAAAACCTAGATATTTAAAACTATTCACTTGCTCTAAAATGTTATCATCGATTACCATTTTGGTTTTTAAGGTATCATGTCCTTTAAATGCTAAAATTTTAGTTTTATTCTTTGAAATTTTTAAATTATAATTGGCACTTATTCCTTCCAAATTAAAATTTTGAAACTTCATTCCCATGCGGGATGTAAAAATATTGAAGTTTGTACATAAATATTGTATCTGCCAGCTTTCTTTGATATCCTATAAACTCCGTCATTTATGTTCCATAGCGCCGATTTATTTTCAAATAAAAATTATTTCCCTCTGCACTGACGAATTATGTAACAAGCACTATGCAATTAGCGACAACTTCTCCTTGTGAGTCTCTGAGTTCTATCTCAAATTGCTTGTCTGCAACTCCTCCATAACCACGTACATTTCATTGGTTTGATTCATTTAACCCCGTATTTTGTATATAGTACTGGTATCTAGAATTGCATTATATTTGTTTTCTCTAATATACCTACAAGGTTTTGAATATTTATTACAAGGTAATTTAACCAAATAAACGTCAGCATAAGGTCCAATCATTTGTCAAATTGACATTAAGAGAGAACTGTGATTTGTTTTATTTAACGTTTCAATACCAACACATCTTAAAAAGTGATCTTAAAGTTTTTAAATATATCTTGAAGAAAAAATAGTGATTTATTTACTGATATAGTTAGCCTTAAACATTATCTTGAGACAAAAGTGATCTAACAGCAATTTTTTTTAAGTGGAAGTCCAAAATATTGCCAATCGATAAACTTAATTAAATAAAAAGTTTATTAAATATATTTTTCATATATTTCATGTTACGTTTATCATTAAAATACGGATATAGTTACATTGCCATGCTATATGCACCATGAAAATAAACAGATATATAAAGTAATTATTCTAAGAGTAAGAATAATGTGTACTATACCCTCTCCTTCTCTTATGAGTATAAAGAATTTTCAACGTACATAATACCAACCTCGAACAGTGTAACCAGCACGTCCAAACAAATTGCGAATTAATATCAGAAAAATCGAAAATTTTTCCACAGTTCCGTAGTTTCCTAAAATACGAGTAAATTGTTATGGTACCATGGAAGAATGGCCCTAAGAATATATTTTGTCAAATAAAAATAAATCATTGGCATTACCCACTGTACGATTATTTTTAAACACTCATTATATACCAAAATTTTATTTTCCATAATCTTCCTCAATTACAATAAGAAAGCTAAATTTTTTAATGCTCTTTACTCAAAACATCGGTTTTAAGATGTCTTAGTACTGAAACTTAGCTGCCAATTTTATTTGTTCCACATCAGTTGGCAGATGTGTGCAATGCACTATATGTTGTCTTCCTCCGCCTTTCTCAAATTTGATAGAACTGATCATTGGTTGTTGAAGGTAGTCGTATTCATGACGTCATTTGGTTGAAGTAACCTTACCTATGCCTAATACCGACATATTTCCAATTTACTAAATTGTATTGTACTCAAAATAATTCACACAAACTAATCCAGTTCTTAAACAATATGGAAGTTCCCCAACTTTAAAAAAAAAATTATAAAAGAAGGTTTTTTTCTTTCTCTTCCTCACTGAATTGAGTCCATTTTCTATCTGTAATTTCACAAAGTTGCAGTTAGAATTGGCGCATTTTTGAAGAGGAGCTAACTACTTCAAGTACAGTTTGCAGCAATAAAAATCGAAAAATGTTGAAATTGGGGACTTTCCATAGTATATTATTCAATTATCTATTTACGGCTGATTATTATTTTAGGGTGTGAAACCACGAACAAGATTTGGAGAACCGGAAGAAAAAAAACGAGAGGAGATTCCCAAGAGAGCCTGGAGACGAAGAGAAGATATGAAGAGATCAGGGTTCATGCCCGGTCGTAGCCTCGCATCAGCCACCAGACTTATTAACCAGCATCTCTTTGGGATTCAAACTCTTGGAGGTTAGAATATAGTAATATTATAACCATTCTGTGAGGAAAAATTTCAAAGAAATAGTTAATACACAAGTGATCTTGGTGATAAAATATTAAAATATACAGTCAATATGCCCAATTCAATATCTGGTCTTGAGGATGACAGCTTGGCTGTGGGAGCGTGATGACCATTTGAAAACATTAATATTAATAATAATAATAATAATAATAATAATAATAATAATAATAATAATAATAATAATAATAATAATAATAATAATAATAATAATAATAATGGTGAATTGGGCATATTGACTATATATATTTTTTAACATTAATTGGTGAATTGGGCATATTGACTGTACATTTTAAAGAAGTAGAGTTAAGAAAACACAAAACTTTATTCATGGAAGTGGTTTCAGCAAATTCCGAAGGTTGTTTTCATGAAAAGGTTTTTTGTATGTATCTTCATATTTCCTACCTAGTAGATAACAAAAATGACATGACAAAATTGAAACATCAGGAGTAGGAGTTCATTTGAAACGAAAATTTAAAAAGCGCTCTAGCGGTCGCAATTTTTTTATTTTTCGGAACAAAATTCAGTATATAGTTATTGAAATAAAACGAGGTAGATATTCTCCAAAAACCATCGAAACCCGATTACTATAATCTATTTAACAAATGCTAATGTAATCATTATCATTAACACTTTATTGACTGAAATATTATAATAAAAATTAAATTTAAAAAAATGGACCTAAAACTTGAAATTAAAAGATCAATCTAGCAGCCACTTTTTGCTTTCATTAAAAAAGGTAAAAAAACAAAGTACCTGAATAAAAAGGGCTATGGTGATAGAACAGATCACTCAAAAACATCTGTCATCGCTAACTTTAAATATTTTCTCTTTACACTCAATAAAATTTAACTATTTCTTAGAATATAAAAGTTAATCATACACCATACAAATTAATTAACATTTAAATTGGCAACGTAAACTGTAAGATACATTGAATTAAACCACTTTACTAAAAAAGGAACTGTCAACCTTTGCATACCGAAATCTACCTTGAAATTTCTCTCAGAGAAATGTTGTGATGTATTGCAGACTTCAAGGAGAAAATTCCTGTTACTATTCAGTTTAAAGTATCTTATCTTAGCATCCAAGTACGTAGGCCTAAATATTAACTTTATACAATTTTAATATTGCCTGTGGTACTCGTATTATATGGATGTCAAACAATGATTCCTACATTATAAAAAACAATCTAAACGTATTCAAACATATTATTCTAAAAACAAGTATTCCTTTACCACAATAGATAAGAATGGAAGAAGCTTCAAACCACAGAAATGTATAATCTGTATCGACATAATACTGTCAACGTTATTAAGTATAGGAGATTAAGATGGGCAAGTCATTTATATCGATTGGGTAACAAATATTTTCGAAATTTTCATGGAAAATCCTTGGGGAAAGACCATTAGGAAGTTCTAAGAGGGTAATATTTAGGTGAATCTTACGGAACTGGAATCATCTGATTGAGAATAGGAAACATGGAAGACGTTAGTGAGAGTGATATTGAATCTGCGATCCCATGAACCATAGTGTGGGAGAGAGATATAAAGTGAAAGAGGAAGATAGTAAGAAAGGAAGAGTGAGACATGTAAATAGTGAGTTAAAGACAGAAACAGAGAATGAGAGAATGAGAGAAAAGGAGAATGAAAGATAGTGAGAGAATGAGGAGAGGATAGTGAGAGAAAAAAGGAGACAGTGGGAGAGGAAAAAGAAAGAGAAAGAGATAAAAAGAAAGTGAACGAGATAAAAAAAAAGTGAAAGAGAAAAAAAGAAAGTGAAAGAGAAAAGTGAGAGAGAGAATGAGAGAGTGAAAGGGTGGAGAAGTGAGAGAGTGAAAGAGAAAGAGTGTGTGTGAGACAGAAAGAGAGATTAAGAGAAAAAGTAAAAAAGAGAAAAAGAGAAAAACAGAATGAGGTGGTAAGGGAGTGAGATAGGCCTAGTGTGAGAGTGAATGGGTGAAAGAAAGAAAAATAGAAGAGAATGAAAAAGAGAGAGAAAGAGTAAGAGATGAAAGATAATGGTGAGCTATAGAGAGAAAGAGAGGGAGGATGAGAGAAATGTGTGTGAGAGAAATAGAGTAAGAGAGAAAAAGAAAGTGAGAGGAGAAGAAGGATTAAGAGAAAATAATGAAAGAAATAGAATGAGGTAGTAAGAGTGAGATAGTTATGCTTTATTTTCATATAACAATATTTTGAACAGACTATTGAAACACCCTAACACTAATTTGAAAATAGATAATTTTCAAAGCGAGTAAGGGAGTTGAATGGTAGAATAAGAGAAGGGAGATCTTAGGTGATAAAATATTAGTTGGTTTCCAGCTGAGAGACCTGATAACACCTAGAAGTCTTTTTTGATTGATCGTACCAATTGCATAGTAAAATTTGTTCATGTAACTTTAGCATTATCATGGATACAGGGTCACGTAAACTTCTCATCTCAGCCAACCGCGAGCTTAAATCTTTGGTAATAAATCTCAAAGGCTTAACACACTCTCTACAATTATCATGACCTTTTGCTTGTAATTAATGACAAAGTGGTTGCAAGATCAAGCCGATTAATGGCCAAATGCAGAACTACCGATTCGTGCAACTCAAAGCTATTTTCAGTTACGTTTTAACACTTCTCTACAAACTTCCAGTCTATAACGAGAGCTAGGTTTTATTGGTATGCCCAATGCTTTTCAATTTATACATTCATCATATAGGCCTATATGGGTACCGTTTGCAGCTAAGATAAACTCTGTTTTTCTTAGAATTATGAAGTAAAGACTCGATGAATTTTAATCAGATATGTAGAAATAGCCTGGCGACAGATGAGACATGGTTCCATTCAAATTAATAGAAACCAAAAATAATAGACTCCCTGCATTTTGCAGATCATTTGGTATTAAAAGCACCAACAGAAACAAACTTGAAGTATTCTATATACAATTTTAATATAATTGCAAAAAAAAGTACAATATGGAAAGTAATACGAAGAAAACTAAAGTGATAGCCTTTTGTAGAAATTACCCTACACCTAGCAAAATTGTTTTGGACGAACGTAATTTTAGAACGAATAAACGAATTTAATTATTTAGGTTATAACAATTCAAGACGAATCTCATATAAGATGTTAAATATAAAATTGGTACCTGGTAAGTCAGTCGTCCTGAACTAAATTATTGAATAGTTCCAATATGGAAGTCTTTCAAAAACAATGTATCAGCTTCTACATTTTAACTGGTACTGATGTTGTAGTACAACCTGAACAACAGTTAAAATGTAGAAGATGAAACATTGTTTTTGAAAGACCTCCACATTGGAACTATTTAATAATTTAGTTGAGGACGACTGACTTACCAGGTTACATCTTGATACATAACTTCAACTGCGCTTTAATATGAATTTTAAAAGTGTTGATGAATCTCATGTAGCAAAGAAAATCACAAATTTCACAAAGAACAGGGATAATTAATTGTATTATGAAACCATCTTTAGTACAAAAGAACAAGATTACGGCTTTATAAGGTTCTTGCAAGACAGTATTAAGATATGATAGTGAAGCATGGACAATACGAAGAAGAGATGACTGCTGAATTAATAGCAAATGAGATGCGATTTATGCGTCTATACAAAATGAGACCGTAAAAGAAATGAGAAAATTATGAATGAGTTGGGTGCAGAACCCATTCTCCGTCATATACAAAACTACCAGTACAACTGGAAATCCCATCTTCAACGAATGTCATCTCACAGAATTCTAAAAACTATGCTTCGCTACTACCCTCAAGACAAAAGATCGTTGGGACGTCCAAAAAAGTGCTTGATGGAAAATTCCTCTGAGACCGGTAACGGGCCACGTGGCCTAATAATTGCATTGATGATGATAAATTGATCAATACAGATAAGCATAACGTTAGAGGGATATTGTTCTGTCTGAATTCAATTCTGTATTAGATAAAGATATTCTATTGTGTAGTGTTCTGCCCAAGGGCAGGTCTTTCACTGCAATCATAGCATTTTCACGTTATGCTTTGCAGCTTTATTAGAGAATTAGGTGTAGTAGCTTCCCATTACTTTCCACACCGGTGAAAGATGATGATGTCTTGATGATGTTCGGAGACCTTTTGGGCCCTAGAGCTACATGGCATTTGTCTTACAAATGAGGGAAAAAACGGAAAAAATCTCACCCAGGAAGTAGTCCCGACTGGGAATCGAACTACGGCTCGTTGCGTGACAAGAGAGCGCGCTACCTCGAGGCCACAGCGGTATTAACTAGCTGCTAGTTTATGCTGAGCATGTAATATTATTAGGCGATAGCAACGAGATACTAAGAGCCAACACACTCTTTTGAGTAACACTACGAAATTGTGACTGAAAGTAAACATCCATAAAACTAAATATATGTTCACGCATACAAATGCATTCTATAATGGAATATACTGTTAGTTAACATTAGGGAAGTTTTGAAAAAGTGGCTGCAATTCGAATACCTAGAAATAATAATTACAAATAGGAATGATAACTCTTACTTTAAGGAAGGAAAGGAGATTACGAGTATTTGAGAATAAAGTTCTTAGGAAAATGTTTGGACAAAAGAGAGATGAACAGACAAGTGAATGGAGGAGACTACATAACAATGAACTACATGGTGTTTATAGGAAGCCAGATATAATAAGTCTCGTAGATTGCGATGGGCAGGATATGTGGCACGAATGAAAGACCTGCATGGAAGCTTCTTGTAGGAAAATCAAAGAGAAAACGCCCAGTTGACAGATCAAAAAAATGAAGTGGGAGAATAACATTAACTATGATTTGAGGGAAGGAGATTGTACAGGGAATGATTGGAAAGCATTAGCTCAGGACAGGGCTTTATGGAAAGCTTATGTCCGTGCGGCCAGAAACCTATGGGTTCGATGGTGTCAGTGAGTTAGTATGAATGATATACACAATGAAATTAAATAAGTTCAATTATTTTTTTTTAAATCCATCTAGCGATCGCAATTTTCGACTTTTCGCAACCAAACTCCGTATATTCTACCGAAATAAATTGGAGAAGGCATTTTCTAAAGGTCAGTAAAATCCGAATACTAGAAGTGAGGGATTATCTGAAATCCGAAATTTCAAAATCACTAATAGAGTTCATGTTTGCTTTGTCCCAATGTAACTATATGTCATACAATTGAATTAGCCAAGAAAGAAAATCGGTTCATAAATTCGAATTGTGGTGAAATTCATTTAAGTTACGCAGTTCTTGCACGACTGACTTTTCTTTTTTTTTTCAAAATAGACGAAAATTTGAGCCTGAAATTTAATGGATCAATTCAATACTAATAAAATTCATTGTTAAACCGTTGAGGTGGAGAGTGATAAAATAAAACAAGTTAAAATATACCTTCTTAGGTAAAATCCGTCGCCCTCAACTTATAAAATATGCAGTCTTTATGCCTGTAGGCCTTTCAGAACATCCGTCCCATCTTCAGCAGGTCCCTCTTCGCTACAACCATCATACTGGATGTTGTAGCGAAGAGGGACGGACAACACCACATTATGACCAGCAGCATCAACCATCATAATGGATGTTATAGCGAAGAGGGACGAACGACACCACATAAAGACTAGCAGCATCAACCATCATACTGGATGTTGTAGCGAAGACGGACCTGCTGAAGATGGAACGGATGTTCTGAAAGGCCTACAGGCATAAAGATTGCATATTTTATAAGTTGAGGACGACGGATTTTACATAAGAAGGTATATTTTAACTTACTTTATTTTATAATGGATAAAACTTCTAAAAGCTCTTTTAGATTATTTCGTAAAATGTGATAAAGGTACACTACAGAATATACAAATTACATAGATTCCCTCTATTAACTTAACCTCAAGTTATCCTCTAAATATAGTATAGTTTTCTGACGTGAAACTTAGCGTGCTGAATTGAACAAGATGAGAAATTACAAACTTGACCACGCCTTTGAATAACACGTACGGTCAAGTTATGTCTTACAATTCGAGATGAAAATTGACAGCTGAGATAAAACTTTTGTATCCGAAATAATTAAAATTTTAAATGATCATACAATTATGCTTCTTTTAGATTAAAATGACAGTCGCTATAATTATACTTATTCCTGTCAACTTTAAACAGTCAAATTACTCGAGCATTATGACAGAAATGTCAGAAAAATGACAGAACAATACATTCATTATCAGATAACACAGGCGATTTATTCAAGAGGTGTAACATTTATTTTTAAATAAAACACTCTAAAGGATATTGTGTGAAACAAAGAAGTGTAAGGCCTGTCAACTGAAGTACTCAAAATGGATAACACTGAGCAACAACACAATTTTTTTTTGTCTCAGAAAGAAAAATATGTGATTCTGATAGTATTTTTTCTCCTGAATTCAAATATGATATTGGTTTTTCTCCATCACTTCTAGGAGTACAATTATAGCTTATTCTTTCTAGGTGTTCAATCTATTGAACTGTGTAATGATGAATCCTTTCCTCTAATGATATTACATTTCATTATTTTCTTGTATCCTCATTTTTAAATTTACCTAACCTAGTATAACCCTTAACTTGTTTATTAAAATATTAGGAAACAAAATATTTGTGTTTCTTTAAAAGTCCAGTGATTTGAAGCAGGCTTCGTGTGGGAAAATAAATCACTTGAGATATGTTTGCTATTTATTTTCTCTGGCAAAAATTGGAGTGGGCAGTGAGTCTTTGGGTAGAGTGAGTTCATCGATGCGTGACAAGACAAATGTCCACAGTGACAAGAGACAGTAAAAATCGCAGGATGGATCAGGAAAACAAACTTAACTTCTCTAAAAAAGAATTGCAAGTATTGCAAAATTTCATGCTTGCAATCGCAAACATTATTCTTATTTTAAAAGTAGCCGCAAGATTAACAAATCTAACAAACACAAAAAATGTGTATTATTATTTTATTTTATTAATGACAATTTTCCTCAATACAGAGGTTTGTCTCCGGTCGAACGATATCAAAATATAAAATAGGTTACAATATTGAATATACGTAGTTAGTTATTTCTTTTCAACATCTATTCTACTTGTGTTATGCAATTAAATAATTCCCACTTGTAAAACTAGAACTAATCACCTGATGACCCATGGCCATAAGTTTGTTTACATGTCATTCAGTTGAGTTTGTGATCCACCCAGAGATGTTTGTACTCGTACCTGCTGTTGTGCTTGTTCCTACTGTATTAGAGCAGTATATACTACATTTAATTTGTAGTGTGTTCCTATTGACCTTGGTGAACTACACGTTTGTGGAATACGCCGATATGTTATTGTACAGGTGTAATGGGAGGCTGCTCGTCCGAGATCATCTAATTTATGATAAAACTATGAAATCTAATTAATAGACTGGGATTAGATACCCTATTATTTATGAATTACCAACTATTTGGACAACAGTGGATAGGTCATGATGGCCATATGCTTGGTTTGGATGTTCTCTCGACTTGGGGGTCATATGAAACCCTTGATTTACAAGACCCCTGTGGCATCCGAGGAAGATCTACTGGCGCGTGTAATGGCTGCGATGGATTTTGTAGGACTAATTATTGGTGATTGTGTATACTAGAACATGGTACAGAGATACAGTATATGTGTTGAGGTCGGTGTAAGTGAATCCAGAAAATAAACAGCAGGCATCAGAGAGAGCAAATTGTGTTGTGTTTTTTGCTTTTAGCGGAAAACGGCACGTTTCCCGGACGTGAGTTCCCCACTACACGTCCTCAAAGTCTGTAATGGGAATTTAGTCACATTCTGTATATAAAGGGTATGAGATATATAGCAGGATATACCAAATGGGATCACAAATGCGATAACTTGACGGAACTACGTTTAGAACCGGTCATTGGATACATACATAGATACCCGAACAACTGGATGAATCATTTGCGACGAATGAGTTCAGATAGAGTTCCCAAGGCCATGATTCGTTATTGTCCAACAGAGAAGAGATCTCTGGGCCGTCCAAGGAAACGCTAGATACAAAATTCATCAGTTTGATCGTAACAGGCCTACAGGCCTGAGACTTGGTTGAATGAAGAAGAACATTAAAGGGGGACGTTATAACCTTAGTTTAATAGTAAAATTCTAATTTGTGGCATTAGAGATATAATTAGTTAGAGAAATAAATTTGAATCAGTTTTCCTTATTTTTAAAATATCCATCATTGCATCTCTTCTCTTAAAAAATCTCGTCTAAATTAGCTCTTTTATAATTATGTCAACAATGCATTGTTGAACGGACGCCATTTAATTTAACCGTATCACGTATTACATATCTGTGTGCTAATTACAGTCCATCGATCCACTTCTCTGCACTTTGCATGTATTAGAGCTTCTCTGTGATCCCTGACGTGACTCCTGGATATTATATTATCCCTGCATAGCATGATAACCTGAAGAAACTAGTATATCTACCGTGTCATCTTTTCCTTCCCCCACTACACTCAACTTTGTGAAGCCTTTGCTATCTAAATGATATACCATGTTCCTGTTACTAATAATATTTACCCATAATGATTCTCAATGTGGACTTACTTCATTCTCGGTAACCTGGTATTATCTTCCTATCTCCATCACTTTGAAAATTCTCAGATGCAACATATCTTACTACTGTGCTCCTAATGAAAGAAAGTATCAGCACGATGATGCGGAACGTGGGGTATTGAGTTTACATGCAAGTGGATTCCTCGAATACCATTGGCTAGTGATGACGTGGTGATTGTTGTATCGTTGTACTACACATAAATTAGATTACTTGGTACAGATTTCTGCTATCCAGCAAGGTTTATCATGTTAAATTGACTATTTTACTCACATGACGTCATTCTAGTTTCAAATGTTATATTAGTTAAATTTGAGAATAAAGTTCTTAGGCACAAAATTATAATTTCAAAACTTCAATAAGTAAAACGAAAATCTTAGCTTTTAAAGGATCAAATACTGTAAGAGCTAAATAATTCTGGAAGGGAAACCCGTTGAACAAGTGAACCATTTTAAATACCTGGGTATGAAATCTCCTATTTTAAAAATGATCTTTTTTAACAAACTTAATAAATTTAATTATATGTGTGGCACAATTAAGAGAATATTTAAAAATACAAGAAAAGAAACAAAACTAAAATTGTATAAAGCAGTGGCAGTCCCCATGCTGTTGTATGGTAGTGAATTTTGGGTTTTAACTGAAAGAGAAGATTATAGAAGCAGTTGAAATGAGATTTCTGAGAAGTGTAGTTGGCTACAAACTTCTAGATAAAAGAATAAGTGAATATATTAGAAATGAGCTAAATATTTGTAAACTTTTAGATAAAATAAAAGAATCTAAAAAAACTGGAAAGAACATGTTCAATGAATGAAAGATGAACGCATGTCAAAAATTATACTTAATTACAAATCAAAAGGAGACAGGAATGTTGGTAGACCGAAACAATGGATGAATTTAACTACGAGACCGAAACGAGCCACGTAGGCTTAATCCGTGATTGTTGTTGATGAAGTCCTTAGGAACATTTTTTTAACCATAGAGAGATGAACAGACAAGCGAATGGAGAAGACTTAATAACAGTGAGCTACGTGGTCTTTATAGGAAGCCAGATATAATAAGAACAGTGAAGTCTCGTAGACTGCGATGGGCAGGACATGTGGAAAGAAAGAGGGGCATGAAAGCATCTTGTAGGAAAACCAGAGGGGAAAACGCGCAATTGGTAGGCCAAGAATGAGGTAGGAGAATAGCATTAATCATGATTTCAGGGAAGTAGATTATACAGGGGATGATTAGAAAATATTAGCTCAGGATAGGAATGTATGGAGAGCGTATGTCCGCGCAGCCGTGAACCTTATGGATTCGATAGTGCCAGAGAGTTAGTTATATTAGTTTTCAATTATGCTTACAGCGCATTGCGAAACAAGTTTTCGAAATGTACAGTACAACATAGACTCGGTACCGTCGCGTCGCGGGATAATAAACCTCGGTGAATGATGGCTCAAGACGATCTGGCGATCTCTACTTTGAAGAATAATTGAATTTCTTGTAAGAAAACAATTCAAATAAAATTGTGTTAAAAAAGGAGAGTACTTAAGAGTATATATATGTATATGTATATATATATAATCATTTTATTAAAATACTAGCGGAATCGACCGAGGTTGACCTGCCCGAACATTCAATTCTCGTATCATGGCCGGACGACAAAAATATAAGTTTTTTTTACAAAAATTCACTAATTAAGGCGTACTTACTTACTTTACTCACTGGCACTATCGAACCCGTAGGTTCATGGCCGCACGGACATAAGCTCTCCATACATCCCTATCCTGAGCTAATGCTTTCCAATCATTCCCTGTATAATCTACTTCCCTCAAATCATAGTTAATGTTGTTTCTCCCCACCTCATTCTTGGTCTAACCAACTGGGGCGTTTTCCTTCTGGCTTTCCTACAAGAAGTTTCCATGCACGTCTTTCATTCCCCATACGCGCAACATGTCCTGCCCATCGCAGTCTACGGGACTTACTTGTTCTTATTATATCTGGTTTCCTATAAAGACCATGTAGTTCATTGTTATGTAGTCTTCTCCATTCACCTGTCTGTTCATCTCTCTTTGGTCCAAAATTTTCCTAAGAACTTTATTCTCAAATACTCGTAATCTCCTTTCCTCCCTTAAAGTAAGAGTCCATGTTTCGCACCCATATAATATAACTGGTAGAATAATAGTTTTATATTATATTTTCAGCTTAACATTTTTTGAAAGGAGTTGGGAACATCAAAAGTCTCTGCAATGCATAATAGCATGCATTTCCAGAATTGAGCCTATGTTTTAATTTCTTTGTGCATCTCATTCCTATTTGTGATTATTGTTCCTAGGTATTTGAATTCAGCCACTTCCTCAAACTTTCCCTCATTTGTCCTTAGCTGTCCATTTCCATATATATACTGAATTTCTACATGTGACCATATATTTAGTTTTACTGATATTTACTTCCAGTCCTAATTTCTTAGTGTTACTCAATAGTGTGTGCGTGTTGGCCTTTAGTATCTCCTCGCTATCGGCCAGTAGTACTACATCATCAGCATAAACTAACAGCTTATTAATACCATTCAGTTGTAGGCCTTCCTCATTCTCTAAAGATTTAATGGCATGCTCTAGTACAAAATTAAATAGTAGAGGAGATAGTGCATCTCCTTGCTTCAACCCATTCTGGATTTCAAAAGTGTCTGAAAACTGTTTGCCTACACGCACCCTACTCGTTGAGCCGTAATCAGATATTATTAAATAAGTTCGCAAGAAAACTCCTCACTTGTAGCTCAAGAAGCGTGCATGATGATGTCAAATTGTTGTCGATAATGCAGATGACTACACACCTGACATAAAACATTCCTATAACCCGATCGCAGTGCCACCTACGGGTCCAATTGTGAACCTAAACCATCCAGAGACCCACTCCAAAATGTTCACAAAATCGATCCAGTCGTTTAGGCAGCTTTCAATTTCGGGTTTCAAGTAAACCTCCACTTCTAATGGTCGATTTCGCTCATTTTTTATATAATACCTATTTTGGTTTATTTTAATAGGATATACTGAGTTTCGTTGTGAAACATAGAAAAATGTGAATGCTAGAACGATTTTTAAATTATAATTACATCTAATCGTTTTAGATGCTCCAATTGTGAATCTAAGCCATTGAGGGATCCAATCAGACACACAAAAAAAATGTCAACAAAATCGATCCATTCGTTTAGGAGGAGTACAGTGACAAAAACACGTGCAGAAGAATTATATAAATTAGGGTTGTAGTTACAAGTTTTTTGGACTTTTGTGAAATAAAATATTTGCTGTGCAATGAATGGGTGAACTTTTGCTTAAAGCCATTAAAAAAAGGTCTTCATTCCACTGAGCTTCAAGAAAAGGTTACCCCCAAATTAATATTAAATAATGATATATAAATATATTTGGGGCAACCTTTGATTGAAGCTCAGTGAATAAAGACCTTTTTCAATGATTTAAGTAATGGTTCACCCATTCATTGCACAGGAAATATTTTATTTTATATATATATATATATATATATATATATATAAAGATTAAATAAATTAAACATTAAACTGATACTAATATGTACCTAACAGGATGAATAGCCAATTTAAGTTTTTTTTTTAATTGGGCTTCTTTGCCCCCCCCCAAGTGAGAAGTAAAGGCTTAGTCAATAAGAATTGAGAACCAAGAGAAAATATGAATGGACTATTTAACTCATGCCCCAAATGGGAGTCAATGACCAATCACGTTTCAATGATTTCTGTTTTACAACCAATCAGAGTCGTGTTTCACGAAATATTTATCAGTGTTAAATTTACCATATTAAAGAAAGCTCCTCCTTTTTAATATTCTGAACAGGTCTGACCATTATTTTGCAGTGACTGAGCCCATAAGAAATACGGCTACCAGATCGTATATATAGTGCATACATGTCAACATATAGCGCTTGCAGGAGTTAATATAAAAACATTAGTAGCAATTGATTATACCACCAAAAAAAGAAACCACTGTTTGCACTTTCTTAAATGTATTTTTTCCCAGATAATAATCCAGAAAAATATAATTGTCATATTTACATCATACGAAATCAGAAATGAATTAATATACAGTTTGATTGTGTTTCATTTTTTCTCCACTAGAGAGCATTCTTATTAACATTGCGTTCCTTTGGCAATAAATAGTATGATCTGGTTGCAGTGATAAACAAAAGAAGCAGATGAAGCGTATCTATCGTTTCTCATTTGTTTTCAAACATCGCCGTTTACATTAAATATATAGATATTTTTAAATAACTATAGTTAAATAATGATTTGTGAGTAAACAGCTTAATTTTATTCGTTAAATAGTCTTAACAAATGCCACACTTGATTTCCAAATTCTCTAGATAAATTGGAAATCACTTGTGGCATTACTTATGAAAAATACCCCCGACATTGTGCTACGTATATCTATTCCTTTCTTCTGTGTTTTTTTCTTGTGCTTTTTGTCATTATAAGTTCAATTATATTTATATCAATGCCTCTGCGTTAAATAAATGAAATTAAATCTTTGCCCCCAAAAGTTACCTGCCCATAAATGCAATTCAAACATTTTATTATTGTGATTGCCGCAAAAACAAAATTAATTTAAAATAATTGTTTTAAAAGCAAATTGGTATATAACAAGAAAAGTATAAGATAAAACTGAATTTGAGGCATATTCGCTCATACACACTGGACATTGAAGCTATAAATTTCTGGAATGTATAAAACGATATAAAAGTGTTATGAACAATCTGTTTATAATGCATAAGTCCATTGTGGCACAACATTATCCCACACAGGTGTATTTTGGCCAAGTACAGTAATGCTCAACCAATTATCTGTAATAGAGGTACTTAGCTATCCACAATTCCGGAAGAAGCTTACGTGATGTACCCTTTACATAATGTATCTCAGTGCACTCCCCTAGCATCCCATAGCATCACCGCTCAATTCTGTTAGTTGAAACAGCATATAATCTACTTAACCTAACTTCTGTCCCTAGATTTTAAAGATAGCAGAAATTATTTTTACTAGACCTACGATACTATTCATATTTTTTTGACATAATTATAACCATGATTATTATTTATATTCTTCTTGTATCTTGTAAGCCTATGTTTCTCTTAACAGAGATTTAGGCGCTCTCCCCTACAGGGAAGGATCTGAACCATACTAATTTAGTTACACTTGTTTTTGTATAGATGTCATTTGAGTGGTCCGTGGTCAGCGTTCCGCCTCTTACTGACATCTAGGAAACCAAGGTAGTACTAGGACGGGAAAATTCGGTAACTTTTGCTTATAGCCCTTTTCATTCAGGCTTAAGGATCTTTTACGAGCCTGAAAATGTTCCGACTCGGGACCCCCGGCTTAAAGTCCATCCCGGAAGACTTGCTTCTTGGATTTTTAAATCCTAAAAAAAACCATCGACCCCGGCCGGGTTTGAACCCGCGACCCTTGGGACCAGAGGCAAGGAGCATAACCACTAGTCCACCGCGGCGACGATTATTATTATTTTTTTTTTCACAAAAGTAGTACTGATATCAGAAATAAATTGAACATAGAATAAATTGGGGAGACCATGCCCTACGAATGCCGAACACTAGGGTGACAAGAACTGTTTTATATTATAATCCGAGGGGAACAAGAAATATAGCCAAGTTGATCTTTAAAGAGATGGCGTGAGCAATTTTGAGTCGGATCAGACCAACAGATCTAATCCTTGAAGACATGATTATATATCATTATTATTGTTATTATGACTGAAAGTTTATTTTGTTTTGTGTAGGTAAAGAAGGAGGAAGTAAATCATCTCTCTCGGTGGATTCGATAGACAGCAGGACAAGTCCGCAATTGGAACAACATCGTCGCTCAAAATCTATTTTGAAGAAGCCGGACTCCAGCACACATCACAGAAATGGACGTTCTTCAACAGATCCAGAAACAGAAAAGCTCATCTCGGACAACACTTCAGGTATCAGCGTCTCCGATAACGGAGCTGGAGGGGATCCCGGAGCTGGCTCCGGTACTGAATATTCCCCAAACAAGCTTCCAATCACAGCTTCGACGCTATCTCCTCCCCAAACCCCAGCACCAGTAAGACACTCTCAAAAAATCCAATTACGCGGCATAGGGCCTAAGTCTGGTACGAAACCCCATGCATTACCCATAAAATTCGTAGGACTGTCTCAAGAAAGTGGTGAAAAAACTCGAAGGTTGAAGTCGCCATTACTTATGTTGGATGATTTATTTGGAGGTGAGAAACATTCGCGGGATGAAGCAGCTGTTGAAAATAAGTACAAGGAAAGGTTGGAAACTGTGGTTGGAGGGTGTGTTTCTGCCCCTGGGGATGGTGGTTGTTGTGGTGATGATGGAAGTGCGATGGATGCGGCACCACCGTTGTATATTTGCCCACCGCCTCCCATGGATGATCATTCTCCAACTGAAGAAACAAAACTCTTGCTTCACCAGACTGCTGTCGAACTTCTGGCACCTAGTGGGAGACATCATAGCAGTAGTGCTGGCTCCGGTAGCGGAGATCCGAGGTTCAGACAAAAACCAGAACTTCCTTCGTCGTAGCAGTCACAGGTAAATGTTACTGTATTTTATTCCACCTTTACAGAATCCTAAATTTCTTATATCACAAATTCAAAATAACCGTTATTGTTGAGGATTTTATTTTTTATTAAGGATTTTCTCTACATTACAGTAATTATCCTTCAGCCCAAAAGTATTTTGTTCCGCCACAGATTTCTATTCTCAGCATCTTCTTCTTTGAGTTCTCTGCTGATCATGTTTCTTCAGTTCATCCATCCACTGTTCCCTGGGTTTCCTCCTCCTCCCGTATTCAGCATTCCAATCCAGCATCATTCTTGGGATTCTATTATTCTCCATCCTCTTCAGATGTCCATACCATTTCAACCTTCATTCTTCTGTTACTTCTATAATATTATGTTTAACATTCATTATTTCTGTAATATTCTGGTTCCGAATTTTCTCCTTCCTTGATTTTCTTGTTGCCTTTCTTAAAAAATCAATCTCTGTTGTCACTAATTTTTTTTTTTTTTTTTTTTTTTTTTGCTTGCTGTCTACCTGAAGTCCAGGTCTCTGCACAATACGACATACAACTTTGTACTAATGAATTAAATATCAATGTCTTGGTTTTATGTGTAATATTTGACTCCATATTACTGAATTTACATTCCAATTACTTTTTTCCTTCACTAACTATTATCCCAATTTCACTATAATTTTTCCCATCTGATTCTAAAATTGGTCCTAAATATTAGGATTTTTCAACTTTCATATTTACCACATTTTCACATTGTAATTTTCTCTTCATTCTCTAGTTCTGTCATAAGATATTCAGTTTTTCTTAATATTTGTATTTAATCCCTATTTCTTGCATTCCTCAATTAATTTCCTTGTCATATATGATGCATCTTCTGTGTCCTGAGTACTCACCACTTGGTCGCATGCAAAATAACAGATGTTGTCGATTAACTGGAATTCCCATTGGTTTACATTTTCTAGTCTAGTTTCTTAGGCAAACTTCCATAAATATTTTAAATAATAATGGTGACATTAAAATTGCGATTTTAATTATAGCCCTTGAATTGGCCTATCTACCTACCACATGGGGAAGTCAAAAGCCGCCCTAAACTTGTAAAGCTACCATTTAGCCCATTCCCCAAATGGTAATCAATGGCCACTCACATTTCAATTAACTGCCATACATCCAATGACAGTCGTGTTTCATCTCGCTCTTTATCGATTTTTTTATCAGCTCCTGCTTTTGTGATAAAAGAAAATTCCTTTTAATATTCTGAACAGATCAGAGCATTATTTTGTAGTGACTGACTCCCCAATAAAATGCATTGAATATAGCAAATATAATTAACAGATTCATTGATTTTACCGAGTTGTTTACTAAAAAATAAATTAATAACCTATAAAGTTGGTTATAATATACAGTTTGATGTGTTTCATTTTTTATTCTCCACTAGGGGGTGCAATCTTATAATATTGCAATCCTATTTGGCAATAAATAATATGATCAAGTTGCAGTGAATAAACATAACCTCACATTTCTTATTTGTTTTCAAACATCGCCGTTTACATTAAATATATAAATATTTTAAAATACAGGTAATTATATTTAAATAATGATTTTGAGTAAACAGCTTAATTATATTCGTTAAATAGTCCTTACAAATACCACTCTTGATTTCCAAATCCTCTAGATAATTTGTAAATTACTCGTGGCATATGGTCACACGTAGAAATACATTATATAATGAAAATGGACAGCTAATGACAAATGACAATTTTGAGGAAGTGGCTGAATTCAAATACCTAGGAACAATAATCACAAATAGGAATGAGATGCACAAAGAAATTAAACATAGGCTCAATTCTGGAAATGCGTGCTATTATGCATTGCAGAGACTCTTGATCTCCCAATTCCTTTCAAAAAATAATGTTTAACTGAAAATATATAAAACTATTATTCTACCAGTTATATTATATGGGTGCGAAACATGGACTCTTACTTTAAGGGAGGAAAAGAGAGAAGTATTTGAGAATAAAGTTCTTAGGAAAAATTTTGGACCAAAGAGAGATGAACAAACAGGTGAATGGAGAAGACTACATAACAATGAACTACATGGTTTTTATAGGAAGTCAGATATAATAAGAACAGTTAAGTCTCGTAGACTGCGATAGGCAGGGCATGTTGCACGTATGGGGAATGAAAGACTTGCATGGAAGCTTCTTGTAGGAAAGCCAGAGGGAAAACGCCCAGTTGGTAGACCAAGAATTAGTTGGGAGAATAACATTAACTATGATTTGAGGGAAGTAGATTATACAGGGAATGATTAGAAAGGATTAGCTCAGGATAGGGATGTATGAGAGCTTATGTCCGTGCTGCCATAAACCAACGGGTTCTATAGTGTGAGTGAGTGAGTGAGTGAGTGAGTGAGTGAGTGAGTGAGTGAGTGAGTGAGTGAGTGAGTGAGTGAGTGAGTGAGTGAGTGAGTGAGTGAGTGAGTGAGTGAGTGAGTGAGTGAGTGAGTGAGTGGATGAGTGAGTGGATGAGTGAGTGAGTGAGTGAGTGAGTGAGTGAGTGAGTGAGTGAGCGAGTGAGTGAGTGAGTGAGTGAGTGAGTGAGTGAGTGAGTATTATTTATGATACATTTTTATTAATGTACACGCGGGTTCCAAGGCTGAGCCTTTTATCCCCGTAAATTTTAAAAGAGGGTCCGAAAATCAAAATGGTGTAGTAAGTTGTTAAAGCATGATAAAACCATAATAATTGGTTGAGCGGTGATAGTTCGTTAATTAATATATTGGTTAGTTGGCGTGGCGAGCAGCAGTGATGATGATGGTGTAAATTGATGATAAGCCCGAAGGAATCAAGTCGGTCGTCCTGCGGTAATAGTGTGGAATTGGTGTTGGTAATGTGATATTTTGTTTCAGTACTTAATTATGTTTAATTTTGGAGTTTCGCGGTTTGTTTGTTAATTATATGCATCGTTCCAGTTATTTAAAACGTGTCGGGCCGCAATTAAAACAAAATCATGTAAAACTATAGGCCTAAGTTATTACTGTACAGTGTGTAATTCGGCACAATTTTAAACAATTTCTACTCGTTCGAATTTTTATTAAAGATATTTAATTAAACCAATGTATAGTTTAGGCTGTCCTAAGTACATGTATACTTAGGACAGCTACTCTCCTTCCATCAGAAAGTAGAGAAAGAAATAAGCAGAAGAATAGCTCTCACCTGGAAGGCGTTCTGGTCACTGAAATTTATACTGCTGGACAAGTCACTCAACCGGAAAACTCAAAATGGAAACACTACAAACCTGTGTTCTTCCAACACTGTTATATGGCTGCCAAACTTGGAATCTTACTGCCAAACTGAAGTACACACTCCAAGTATGCCAAAGGAAAATGGAGAGGAAAATCTTAGGTATAACTCTGAAGGACAGAATTTCGAATACAACACTCCAAGCGATGTCCTCAACAACTGATCCTGCACAACAAGCCATCAGGAAAAAATGGAAGTGGGGAGGCCACGTCGCAAGAATACAGGACAGGTGGACAATAAAAACAACCAATGTGGGATGGGCTGACATCTTCAAAGAACGAGCAGGGACGCAATGGTCCAGAGTAGCCAGATGCAGGAAAAGCTGGAGAACGATGGAGAACCAACTGTGCACTAATCACAGAACAGACAGTGTATACAAACCAAGTGCTACATCCAAGTCAACTTCTCACCACGGAGTAGCTCACCGGGTGACATTCACAAAAAAGCTTAACCCCTGTACAGGGAGGCCTTTGCCCTAAAGGGACATATTTACTTACTCACTGGCACTATCGAACCCGTAGGTTCATGGCCGCGCGGACATAAGCTCTCCATACATCCCTATCCTGAGCTAATGCTTTCCAATCATTTCCTGTATAATCTACTTCCCTAAAATCATAGTTAATGTTATTCTCCCACCTCATTCTTGGTCTACCAACTGGGCGTTTTTCTTCTGGTTTTCCTACAAGAAGCTTCCATGCACCTCTTTCATTCCCCATTCGTGCCACATGTCCTGCCCATTGCAGTCTTCGAGACTTAACTGTTATTATATATCGTTTATAATAAAGACCATATAGCTCAGCTATGTAGTCTTCTCCATTCATCTGTTCATCTCTCTTTGGTAAAACAATTCTAAGAACTATTCTCAATTACTCGTAGTGTTCTTTCCTCCGTTAAGGTAAGAGTCTAGGTTTCGCATCTATTTAATATAACTTTTATATGTTTTTGGTTTATCGTTTTTTTAAAGGAGTTGGGACGATAAATGTCCGTGTAAATGCATAATAGGATGCATTATTTTAATTAATAATCTGTTCTTGTATGTTTCTTCTTCCTCCTTTCAATGATTACAACTTACTGGTTAATTCCGGCTCAAAGTATAATAGCTGCTGTGTCCATCTCATTCGTGGGCGCTCCCTATTTATTTTTCCTCCCCTCGGTTGATAAGTTCAGACTTTGCCAAGACAATCCGTTGGTATCCATTCTGCACACATGTTCATACCATTTTCTCCTATATATGATAGTTTTATATTTAGTTTGAATTCACTTATTATTCATGATATTGTAGACATGTAGGAAGACCAAAACGTCGTTGGAAAGACACCTGCAGCATGTAGTGCACCGGAGAGCGGAACGGGCCAACAGGCCCGTACCTTGAAGATGATGATTATGATTGTAGGCATTTATTACGTTTTACAATGCCATGAATTTGGGGCCTTATGTTGGGGAGGTAGAAAAATAAAGTGCATAAGATTTGCTGATGGTATGGCATTGCTAGCAGAATATGCAATGACACTGAGGAACATGCTTATGGAGCTATATGATAAGTGCGAGGATTATGGGATGAAGATAAATATAAATAAGACGAAGGCCATGATTATAGGAAAGAAACCAAGGAAGATAAATATGAGGATTAAAGATGGGGCCATTGAGCAAGTGGAGAGCTTCAAATATTTGGGTTGTACTATCAGTAGTAACATTAACTGCGATCAAGAAGTAAAGCAGAGGATAGCAATGGCAGAAGAAGCTTTTAACAAGAAGAGAAGCATTTTCTGCGGACCTTTGACAAAAGATTTACGGAAGAGGCTAGTGAAGTGCTTTGTGTGGAGTGTAGCATTGTATAGTGCAGACTTGGACATTACGACGGAATGAGGAAAAGCGACTGGAAGCTTTTGAGATGTGGACATGGCGAAGAATGGAACATATAAAATGGACAGACAAAGTAAGAAATAAAGATGTACTAGACAGAGTGGGTGAAAGAAGAACAATGTTGGAACTCATAAAGAAGAGGAAAATAAATTCGATTGGCCACTGGCTAAGAAGAAACTGCCTGCTTAAGGATGCCCTAGAAGGAATGGTCAACGGAAAGAAAGTTAGAGGTAGAAAATGACATCAGATGATAGACAATATTAAAATAAATGGTTTGTATGCTGATACAAAAATGAAAACTGAACTAAGGAAAGAGTGGAGAATGCTGAGTTTGCAGTGATAGATCTGCCCTTGGGCAGAACACTATGAATGAATGAAATATTGGGGACAACATAACACAGTTTTAACAAATTCTTGTTCTGTAGATGGCTTCTAGTTTTCAGTTAATGTGCAGTTGAAAATTCTGTATCTAGCATGAACCACTACCTGCCGATTAAAGTGTACAATAGGTTTTTCAATATTCTTCATAGCTTTTAGATTTGAAATGTTCGAGTACTTTTTCTTGTGCCATGCCGGATAGTTTATCTTCGCCATAATCCACACCATGCGTAGTGGTGAATTGTCTTATTATATTGTAAAGTAAATTTTAATCATTGCTCCACATACGAAACAACGTGAACTATCGCCATCCAACAACAAAAAATCACTTTCCATTTTGTATTGAATGTGGGCAGTTTCGTCTTACTCATTGATAAGATAAAGCCACTGACTGTTTATTGTTTACATGCATCGCATGCAACACTACCATCTGCTTCTAGCTAAGTCACTGAACGTAAAGCAAGAGCGCATGTGAGCTCCCCCGTGCTGCAGTTCTGCGGCCTGCTATAGAACAAACATAAAAAAACATGTTACCAACATTCTAGAGCTATCGATATAGCTCGTAACTATGGTCCGTTTCAAGATTCATAGGTGATCATCAACTCTAGTTTAGCGAATGCTGCTATTGATTTATCAATTTCTTCAAAATCACTACAAAGCTAGCAAAGTGAATATGAAAAAATCAACAACGGCGTGATGTGAAAAAGAGAATGAATCTGAAATGGTTCTGCTGGCATATTTACCCATTAAAGACCTAGTTTAGTGAATGCTGCCATTAATTTATCAATTCCTTCAAAATCATAATAAAGCTAGGAAACGAATATAAAAAAAATAACGGTGTGAGAAGAAAAAGAAAATTCCTATTAAAAACAATAGCTACGGAAATTATTGAAGTTAATTCCATGTATCTGTCATGTGAAAGATCGTATTAATTGTGTAGCCTTAATATCGGAAGGGAACACCGTGACAAATTGTGAAAATATTATGAATATTGAATAAAACATATTTCATCTGAGTTGTTTCGAACTTGCATTAATTTTACTTTAAAGCAAGAGTATTGTAAAATAATCCATTGCGATAGTAGTTTCAATGTTACGAAGTTTCACTTTACACAGTCAAAGCAGATAAAATATATTTTATAATCTTGTCCGCAGAGAAGATATGATTCTAAATACATAAAATGAATGATTAAAAAAATCTTACCTTTATTCTTCACTGTTGAAAACTGAAGAATTTCTTCATATTGTAATGTTCATACTATTTTTAATTCAACCACTACAAATCACATAAATATAGCACTTCATACTGTATATGCACTCGAATACACTGATCTCCAATAACATTCGTGTTACTCGCCAGTAAAAGACCTAAGTTCTATAAAATCACTCGGATAGTAACAGCACGTGCAGCAAACAACCGTACTCGCGACACTGAGCTCAACTGAACACACTTTCCCATCAAAACAACGTGGAACTATTCATAAAGCTTTGGTCAAACCCATTTCATTGCTTGGAGTGAGTTCAGAAACTTCTTATGATTTAATGTCGGACTACAATCCCTCAGGATTCATTGACAAACCTATAAATTTTCGGATTTTTAGGAAGTTATCAAAATTTTGGATTATTTCCGTAGGTGTTTTAAAATTTAGGATTTTTCGAACACATTCAAAATTTGGAATTTTTCAAACATTTTCAAAATATTGATAATGGATTTTTTAATCTGTAATTTTTTAAATTTACATCTTCGAAATTTTCTAAATTCTGGGTATATAATTCGATAAATCTAGAAAAAAAATAGTCATTGTGCTATTGATAAAACGTAATGAAAATGTGTAACAAAATTAATCACCAAAAATATTGATATTCGATTTTTTAATTTTGGCATTTTTAAATTTACATCTTTGAAATTTTCAAAATTTATAGTATATAATTCGATAAATCCAGAAAAATAGTCATTGCTCCTATTGATAAAAACGTAATGAATATATGTAACAACAAAACAGTTTTCGAAAACAATTATACAGAATTCTTTTAATTTTGTAATTTTCAAATTTACACCTTTGAAATTTTAAAAAATTTGGGTATATAATTCGATAAATCCAGAAAAATAAGACCATTGCTCCCATTGATAAACGTAATGAAAATGTGTAACAATAGAATAGTTATCAAGAAGAACGATATCGATTAATTTGCAAAAACTAATTCCCTTCGGTTAATAATTGCTTAGCATTTGTAAAGAAGCCGACAATACCCTATCAAATATCATAGCCAAAGAATATGATCAAATATAATGTACACTTTTATATCTGTCTCACAGTCTTGTAGTTAGAGCTTCTGACTACAATTCATGAGGTCTCGGATTTGATTCCCGGTCAGGCCACAAGAATTATTCCATGAAGGGAATTATTCCTGTGCTCGGGACGTGTTTCTTATAAATGAGGTATTTTTCGGGTTTTTTCCTCGCCTGTAAGACAAATTTCAGGAAACTGTAAGGTTCAAATAGTCCTCGAATACCATCTACTATCACAATCATTCATATGATATTCTAGTTTAATAAGAATATATGAATGAATGGTGTTTCTTGTCTTTGTTAATGTAAATTCGGAGGTAGCCCTGGAATTGAGCTGATCACTTATTCAAAAAGGCCCTCCATGTTCTTGTGTAGTCAAAAATGAATGTGTATGATCGAGAGTTTAAAATTTTCTGGCGATAGGTTCGTGTCCATGTAGACACCTGTTGTATTGGACATGTAAATGTACCTATAAAGGGAGAGGTTAAACTAAGAGAAAGAGACTAAAGAAAGAAGGAATATCCTGGTTGCAACATGTAGTCAGAATGGACAATAATAGAATGAAGGCGATCGACTAGAATTTGAAGAAGGGATAAGGTCAGAAACAGCACAATAAGGGAAATTATGCAAGTTAAAAAAACATATTAGGAAAAATAGAAGAAAAACGTTTGAAATGGTATGGACACCTCATAAGAATGGAAGATCCTTAATTGGAAAGCTAACGGAAGAAGTGGAAGAGACAGCCCTAGAGAACGATGGATGGATGGATGGATGGATGGAGTGGAGAGAAGGATGGAAGCTAGAGATTTGAGGGAAGAAGATGCTTTAGACAGGAACCTCTGGCGACAAATCACATTGGGTTGAAGGAGAAACACTGTATTGTGGAATATTCTTAAATTAAAAATATATAAAAAAGCTTATTAAGGGTAAACCAATTAAGACTTAGATGATTAGAAGACGTGGAGTATGATTTAAGAAGAATAATGATTAAGGCTTTGGAATGGGAGCGACGTATTATAACAGAGGCTACAATCTTACATGGATTCCAACGCCCTAGAATAGTGCGGGTGGTAGTAATCCTAGTTAAGCCGTTAAGTCAATACATTAACTAACTAGCTAACTCACTGGCACTATCGAACCCGTATGTTCATGGCCGCGCAGACATAAGCTCTCCATACACCCCTATCCTGAGCTAGTGTTTTCCAATCATCCCCTGTATAATCTACTTCCCTCAAATCATAGTTAATGTTATTCTCCCACCTCATTCTTGGTCTACCAACTGGGCGTTTTCCCTTTGGTTTTCCTAGAAGAAGCTTCCATGCACGACTTTCATTCCCCATACGTGCCACATGTCCTGCCTATCGCAGTCTACAAGACTTAACTGTTCTTATTATATCTGACTTCCTATAAATACATGTTATGTAGTCTTCTCCATACAATCCGAAAAGTCGCAGGGTACAGTCCTATGGTGTTAGGTTTTTTTAAACTGACCTAAAGCTTCTACGACACCGTGGCTCTGGGATAATCTCAGCCTCTAATATAAATGAGTACCAGGCTATTCCCTGATGTTAAGATAACCGTCACGCAGAGCTTACAACCCGGCTGACATTTTGTGCCGATTGTCTATACACGTCGGAACCGATATCTCCTACTGTACCGAGAGGTCTCCTGTACAGCGATCCCCTCATATCATAAAACTCTAACTTAGCATTTCCCCAGACTGCCGATAAAATTAAGGAAAATCCTGTTTTACTCGCTCCAGGATTTGAACTCCACATAATAGTTCCGAACGTTACCGCCTGCGCTACTTTTCTTCTAACTCTTAACCACCTTAAACATCAGGATGTTATAATAATTTCCTATTAATAAGATGGGTTAACGTTCATCTTTTAAAAATAAATTTTTATGGATACAGTACAAAGTCATATATTTTGTAACTAACAGTGAGTTGCAAGATCTTCATAGAACCAGATATAATAAGAACAGTTAAGTCTCGTAGACTGCGATGGGCAGGACATGTGGCACGAATGGGGAATGAAAGAGGGACATGAAAGCTTCTTGTAGGAAAACCAGAAGGAAAACACCCAGTTGGTAGACCAAGAATGAGATGGGAAAATAGCATTAACCATGATTTGAAGGAATAGATTATACAGGGGATGATTGGAAAACATTAACTCACAAGACGGATGTATGGAGAGCTTATGCCTGCGCAGCAATTAACCTATGGGCCCGATAGTACCAGTGAGTTAGTTAGTTAATTTAATGCACTCTATCAAATGAATGTTTATAAATGTATATTATTATTTTATTTTAATCTCCAATGCCTAAAATTTCGTTGATTTCTATATATAAATAAGCGTGTCTTCACAGCGGGATGTATGGGGTATATCCACTGTTTAAAATTAAGGTAAAATTTCTAGACATGTATGGCACATTTTTATGTCAAAATACCAACTTTTCAGAATAAAAAATACTTTCTGCCACCAATTGAATCTGGTGACACCTGTTAGAAACCTAATGTTTAAGAGTTAATAATACTTTGACCAAAAAAATTAAATTGAAGTGAGAGATAATTTAGATTCGGCAGTGGAGTATAACACCTTTCAAACTAGGCCAGGGGGTTGGGCCCTGTTTCCAGACGCACTCCCCAGCTCGCGCGATCAATAGGGCAAAAAATTTAATTTAGAGCAGGAAACATTAGAATTATGTAGTGGTCAAAATTTCTCCCCGCAAAAAAAATTGAAATAATAAACGCGAACAAAATCTAAATACTTGTTTCTATAGTTCAGTAGTTCTCAACATTTTAATGTTTGGAATTACATTGAAGCGTTACGTAAGTTAAATTATATTCCATCATGTATAATCACTGATCAAAACTTAAATACTCTATGACATATTATTAAGAAAAGGCCGTCGCGCAGGAACTGCGTACACTAAACCAATTCCTCAGGGATTCGAATTTATAGTCCGATTTTTCTGGCGTACAAAATAAATCTTCCTCTCAATATTTAAATCCTATGCAACCAGTTATGTTGCAATAAAACAATTAAAGCGAACAACTGCTCAGTTTTTCATTTCCATTAATAAATGCATCCCTAATAATAACACTGAGCAACAAAAAATAAACTTTTTGGTCTCAGAAAGAAAAATATGTGATTCTGATAGTATTTGTTTTCCTGGATTCAAATATGATATCGGGTTTTCTCCATCACGCAAGGTTTCCGATAGACAAACATTTATAATTTCAAACACTTTAATATTTGTTATATTCGTAACTACACAATATTCGAACATTCGGACTCACCTAGAAAGTAAGAAATGACAATTTTCTGCTATATTTCACCTGTGGAGCATCCCTCTTGATGGTCCAACAATAATCGGCCAGCATATTAGGATTCCATTTGCCTTGATATCACTTTTCCATAGCTGAAATCATTTGAGTTAGCTCATTTGGTTTTATTTTACAACGGACAAATGGACGAAAAAAAGTTTATTAAAAAATAATTATTTAAATCCATTAATTTAAATTGAAATAAAAAAATGTGGGTGATGGAGAAATTCCGAATACATACTAAATATAAAATAGGCTTAATAATATTTTATAGTTTTTGATGGGATGAGGATTTTTAAAAATTGACCTAAACCTTCTGGCGCGCCGTGCCCCTGGGATTGACTGAGCCTCCAACAAAAATGAGTACCCGATGAATATTCTGGGGGTAAAGGAGACCGTCACGCAGGCTGACAACCCGGTTGGCATCTCGTGCCGATTGTCTAGAAAGCTAGGAAGGAACTTTAAGTTCCTATTACTCCAAGTGCCTTATTTAGACTTATAAAGCGATTACTTTTTCTTTTTTATTTCAATATTACGTCGCCAATTTTTTTTCTATTAGGTGAATTCTGCACTTGAGAATTATGTTAGGGATATACGGACGCGAAGTGCGGGCTCTTTAAAACAAAAGATTCCATACGGATGACACTGCAGAGATGAGATCCATGCAACGAAGCATGAGTCAGAAAACAAAATGCAATGAATGCATTTTGAAATAACTTAAAACAGAATCAGTTTTACAGGCCTAAATCAACATAGAAAGAAAAATAATTGGATAAACCATGTTAGATAACAGATAGAAGTCGGATTTCAAAACAAATTTTACAATGTGTACCTCAAGGAACTTGGTCAACTGGTCGGCAAACATAGAATGATTTGATAGGAGACTTTTATCCAACAGTTCTATATATTTTAAAGAAGAGGGTGATATATTTTTCACACCCGAGTGTCTTAAAGTATCATACATGTCATCACTTGACAATGGCCCTCCGAAATAAATACGCGATGTCACAAATAAAGAAATTAGAAACATAATGGAAGCAGAAGAAATCATAATTGAAAGAATTGAGGAGAAGGAATTTAAGTGGTTAGGACATATTTTAAGAATGGAAGATGAGCGATGGCCGAAGCAACTATATCAATGGCAACCGACCAGAAAGATGAAAAGAGGGAGACCAAAGTTAACATGGAAGGAAAACATGAAGACAGTAATGCAAGCAAGAGAACTAAGCATTTTGAAGATGCCCAAGATCGTAGGCTTTGGAGGTTTGGCACGGGAAGACGGCAGCAGCTGTAAAAACCTGAGGATAGATAGAATTGCGTATTATTATTATCATTATTTCCTACGTCCGAGAAATGAATGGGAACAAACATTCTGAGAACCGTGCGACCTGTGGATATACTGCTCGGATATCATAATCAAGGTCAGAACATTTTATAACTAGATGTAAACTGAGTTCTTGTATTGTACACAGTATATCAACATATAGATATGCTACCGGTATTTAAAACTTTAACACATAGAAAACAAGATAAGATTTTCTACAATGCTAAGCAAATAATATAGAAATATACATACATTGAACACATTCACGAAAATTAATTTACACTTTTTACTTCTCTTCGCCACACATTCACGAAAACTAAATTTACACTTTTCTCTTCGCGCGTTTTCATTAGACACAACACACGGTCTACTAAAAACTTGACTGTATATAATTTCTGTACTCTATAAAATTATAAGTTGTCATATGCGCAATTATCTCGTCATGTGTTTTACCGCCAATTTCTCTCCTGCTATCTAGCGAATAATTTTGGAATTATGCTCCCTTTTGACTGTCAACTATTTACCCTTAGGCCATTATTATATTATGAAAATTTGAACAAAACTATGCTATTAAAGAATCTATTTTGGGACATTTTTGTCAGATATGAGAAGGTATGATTAATATAATATATAATGTAATATAATATATTAACTTATCTTGTAAATACTACTCAAGCTTATAAATATTAAAAAATAAGAAATATAATTAAAAATTTGTATGAATACATAGTGATAGTAAAATGACTGCATGGTATTAATGTTTGGATACTCACTTCCCATCTCTGAATCCCAAGTTTGCATCTCAGTCATTCCATGTGGGATTCATGGTGGACGAATTAGAGTCAGGGTAGGTTTTCCTTGGACTCTATCCCATTTTTCCCTGCCAAAATATTTTTTCTACTACTTCCTCATACTCAGATCATCCATTTAATTCAATTTCATATCATCTGCTATCTGCCCCTGTGATGGTTCTATAGGACTGGTCAACCAGTATCCATATATATCACTGACTTTCATCTAATCTCATCCCTCGATCTGGCATTATGTGCTGTGTTTTATTTATATAATAGCTGCATTTTATTTAATACCATTTTTAACCCTTAGAATACTTTTCCTGTCAATAGCTAGTGATGTTGAAAGTAACTTGATATACTATGCCTCGCGACATGTCCAAGATTTGTATAATATAATGGTCACTTAAATATACCTGATTACCAGGTAACCATGGGAAAGAGGAATATGTGGCAGTCAAACGGTTTATTCCATACTATCTTGAACTTGATATGTCTACATTATTGAAATAAGTGTGGAAAATTAACTATTTCATTTCTCAAGCCACATGCAACTTTCGCCAACATAAAAATTAAAATGTGGTATGTGGTGACTCATTTTATTTTATTTTTTACTATTTACTTCCAGTAGTTCCTAAATGGAATATAGGGCAGCAGTAAAGTTCCTCCAGCTTATTCTGCTACCAGCCAGCCATTTCACTTGTTTCCAGCTTTTCCCTCTTTCCTTTGCTTCCTCCTCTACTGATCGCTTCCAAGTTTTCCTAGGTCATCCCCTCTTTCTTACTTCTTGCGGATTCCAATCTAGTGCAGTCTTCTCGATGGCTCCATCTAGTTTTCTCAATGTGTGCCTATTAAATTCCACTTCTTTTCTTTTATGGTGACATATTGGAGATTGATTGGTTTTTCTCCACAGTTTTTGCATTTGATATTATTTCCTGCCATCTTATATTTAAAATATGCCTCAGACATCTGTTTACAGAGGTCTACAACTTTTTATTTGCTTCCACAATTTTCCATGTTTTGCAACCATAGAGGAGGACTCATTTTAACATTAGCAATATTAAGAATACTCGGTGTGTATGTATAGGAAATTATGGAAGAGTTACATATAGAACCCATTCTCCACCATATGCAAAACTACCAGAACAACTGAATCCTTTGGCAATAAATAATATGATCTGGTTGCAGTGATGAACAAATGAAACATAAGAAATGTATCTCATTTGTTTTTAAAAATTGCTATTTACATTAAATATATAAATATTTTAAAATAACTATATTTAAATAATGATTTGTGAGTAAACAGCTTAATTTTATTTGTTAAATAGTCCTAACAAATGCTACTCTTGATTTCCAAAATTCTCTGGATAAATTCACTCGTCACTTTGTAACATCTTGAATTTATTGATAATTTGGAAATCACTCGTGGCATTACTTATGATAAATTAAAATGTTTCATATCTCTCCTCATAAACAATCTTCTAAGTGGAAGGTTTATCGGTCCACCAACAGAGGGAAGAAGAAAGTGGTTCTTCCGATCAACATAACACCAGTCGGCAAAATTGTACTGAGGATGGGGTTGCCATGACCCCGAAATCGTGATCAATTTAGAAGACTGGATATGAGGAGAGGTATGAAACATTTTAATGTATCTTAAATTAAACCTCATAGTGATTTATTCCTATCAAAGTTCAATATGAGGAGATTTATTGCTTGCCTTCATGTTTCTTGTCTGTGGTGTAAGTACCAGCTCATGAATGAATCCTCCTGGACCATTTGAGTCAATCCAAAAGTCCATTTTTTTTTAATTATTGTTTCATTGAAAGCACATATAACAAAAGAATAAAATTGTTTTCAGCTTTAATATATATATTATTATTATTATTATTATTATTATTATTATTATTATTATTATTATTATTATTACTATTATTATTCTTATCATTATTGTTATTAGTTTTTTTCTTCTCTGAGAAATATGTTTAAGCCATTCCAGTGATTTTTAATGAAAATTACAGTAGAAGGTAATAACACTATGAAGTATTTTCAATTTATAATTGAGTTGAATAAAATATATTCAACATCTCACTTCATAAAGTTGTGTGTTTTCACGATACCAGTTTCAAAGAGTTTGATCTGAAGATCTAGGCAAAGGCCTTTGAAACCAGAACTTTATGAGGTGAGATGTAAAAACATTTAACCAACTCAATTATAAACATACTAGTGATATTTGTTTGGGTCTTTTAATTTGATTATACAGAGTGTTCCTGAATGTGTATTACAAAATGATAGTCTATAAGTCCATAGTCATTTATGTAAAGTTTTTAAAACTCATGTTAATTATTAAGACTGGTTGGAGAAAATCCTCAATGATGAGGAAGATTCTCAAAATGAATAAAAGAATGACTGAATGTTCCAAAACTATTCGTTCAAATTAATACAGGAGGTAGAAAACATCAAAACAAATATATTTTGATAAGGGACATATGGTCTCAGAAGTCAACTTGTAATGTTAGAGAACATTTTGTTAATGGTGCTGACATAAGCTGTTGTGTCAGCCGAGGTGGCCCTGCGGCCTGACCACCCAGATTACCTAACTTCACGTGTCTGAATTTCTTCCTCTGGGGACATATGAAGCAGCTAGTGTATGAGACTTATGGAAACAGAAGAAACCCTCATCACTAGAATTGCCATCGCTGCTGGGACCATTGTGGACATGCCAGGAATCTTCGAACAAACACGAAAATCAATGGTTAGAAGATGTACTGTGTGCATACAGGCCAATGGTCGTGCATTCAAGCAATTCCTGTGATGCCACTGCTATAATTAGCATGTTAAACTACATTCTGTGTATATCATCCCTAATATTACAAGTTGATTTCAGAAACCCATGTTCCTTATCGAAATATATTAGTTTTGATGTTTTCTGCCACTTGTATAAATTTGAACGAACAGTTTCGGAACACCCTCTGTACTATATTAACTTAATTTTAAACCTAATTTTAAGAGTAGTACAGTGAATTCACAGTCAGTTTAGACTAGTGTGACCACTGATTATAATATGTAGTGTTCTTGTTGAAATATTACAATTTTAATATTTAATTGTTTTGTTTCAGCAGCAGCCATCTCTCTGCTATGCTCAATTTAATTATTACACAAGCGATGCTGTGATTTCCTTCTGGTGGTGGAATAAAGTGGTTTAGATTCAGCAGAGAGGTGTTATTCTCCGTGGATGACTTACCAAAAATGCTTAATTTAACATCTTAAAATGTATAGTGTAAATGGATATATTAAGAATTTTCAAATTCTATTAAATGTCACTATATCGATAAACAATAAAAAAATCCATTCCTTTGGTGACCCTTCTTCCTTTTACTGTTCATATCCAATCCAATTTTAAATGGGGAAAAAAACTAACATAACCTAAATATGAAATTACCAACGAACTGTGCAGAATGTTGTACCTATGGCCATAGTAATATGAAATGGTGACCAAAAATTATAGAAAATTCTATAATGTATTATAAAATAACTGTATGTAACTTTGTGGTGTTACAATCATTGTACAGGGATGTTAGTTGGCTTATAATCAATAATAAAATATTATAATATCAACAGTTAAAGGATTTTTAAGAGGCCTGTGGTACATTCTGTGGCAGATATAAGACTGAATAAAAATTTATCTTGACTTTGTGTTAAGTGATTATCTAGGCTCTAAATCCTATCTCATTTCTCAGGCTATATGCCTATGTACAGTGAAGTGAAACCAAAAAAATGTAATATATCACAATATGTAATATATCACAATAACGTATAATAATCAAGAGTGAAAGATAGTGTAAATATCTAACTGTACAGACAATGTGCTGTGAAACAACACAAAAATATACAAATAAATATGCTCACACAACAGAAATTATCATGGTGATATAGCCAAAAAAACATGAAGTGCCCAAAAAAGTGTTTAAAAGTAAAGTTTATGAGAGTTTTATGATTGTTGATCGAGAACTTCTCAACTGTTTTTTTTAAACTGAAAAGAAGCAAAATATGGGAAATATTCCCATAATAACCTGTTTTCCAGATCAAATGCAACAATTATAAAATATTAAACATACTGAAGTTTAATATAAGGTCTCTCAAATCAATTCTGAACATTGGATACAATGTCTAAAACAAAAATAAAACAAAATAATAAACATTTTGAATGCAAGCAATATTATTGATGGCAAAACATTATTTTGTAGTGTTGTTGACGGATCAAGATAAAGAAAAGATTGCAAAATGCTTATTTCTGCCTGTGATTCTTTTTTGTAATAAAAATATATAAGTGATCATCATTATATGTTTTGGTGATGTGAATAGTTTTAAAAAACTGGCCACTTTATTGTGTAGTGTGCTTGTTTTAAGCAATGCTTTCAGCATGATTCCTTTGTATGTTAAAAAATTTTCCATTTTTCAAAAAAAGAAAAAAAGAAAATGGGGAACCATTTTCAAATAACAAATGTCATTGTTGATTACAAAAAAAAAATTATTAATCATTCCCAACCATAGAAAATACCATAATTATGTACCTTGGTGATGTTTGTAGAAACTTCTAATTGGGAAATTTAGCGATAAAAGTATTTCTGATAGTTAGCAGCTGTTTCAGATATCTATTGTTCAAATATATCAGGTCTGTCCAACTGGTGAAGCCAAAATACTATCTTTCTCAGTCTTAAGACAGCAAAAGTTGATATAAAATCGCTTTATTCTCATATTTATGAATTTTATGTAATCAATGATACTTTCTTTTTCAGATTTTTTAATTTTTTCTAAACTTAATTTTCTTTCTTGCAATATGAACAATTGAATCACATTCTGTAAAAAGGAACCAACCCTCAAATTTAAAATACTTGAGTTAATGCTACATTATTGTCCCTCAAGTATCACTCCGTGTGCTGAAAGAAAGGATCCAACCTACCACATTTTTATCCCATCATTATACCAAGTAAGAAAACACTGATAGAATATACCACATTTCTTTTTCTGCAGAAAGTAATTCTGCAAAATCTCAGAATTAAAGATGTATGAGTTGCCATCTTTCTCATAAAACAGAAGTTTTTGATATTCTTTTAGTTTAAATAACAAATAAATGTTTATTTTTATTTGTGAATTTTTATTGACATTTAACTTTAAATGCATTTTTCTCAATTCATTTATCTTGTGGCTTCGTTCATTTTTGCAGAATGCGGTCCAATTGTTCTCACATAAAAATTCAAGTCTTGTGTATGTCCATGGTTTAACGTAACTAGATTGTAAAATTGGCACCTGAACTGATATTTTAATCCAAGGTCTCCACTATTACAACTTAAACTCCATTATTAAGGCTTCTTCCAGTAGAAGCATCCCCAAAGATTCTTTGAAGTGTTTCATTACTTTTAGGAACTATGGGATTAAAACAGAGAGAAATCCTTGCTTGTTTCAGGACATATGCTTAAGTAGCTCAAAGGGAGAGC